>SMLS01075283.1:0-31556 GCA_004785975.1 Popillia japonica
AAAAAAAAGCTTAGCATGCATTAACAAAAGAATTTAATGCTGTATCAGAGCATTCAAATGTAAGTGCTATCTACCAACCCACTTATAGTATTTTAAATATTGGTTTATGTTCTTACAGCGAAGTACAGAACAATTAAAAAAGTGCTGGGATAATTTAAAGAACCGGCGAAAAAGGGAGCTCTCACAAGAAAAGAAGGAACGCATGGCTACTGGAGGGGGTCCTTATGTGCCACCGAAAGATTACCATCCTATGGATGACATCCTAAATAATGTCGCTATAGAAATTGCAGACACTGTAGATAGTGATGCAATTGCATTAGTAGATGGTATAATGCCAAATATGGATTCTGATCAACCATCATCTCTTAAAAAGGATGAAACTGATACAGTTCCTTTAGAAGGTGGGGTATTTTTGATATCAGGTATATATAACTATATTTGTTTTTGTGCAGAAATACATATTGTAATGGAAGAGGATAGAGGTATAGGCAATATTTGTCCAACTCGTACCAGAGCAGTTCCTTACTATACTGCAAGGGGTACGGCCATTGAACGAGAATTAGAGGCTAGACTTGAAAGAAATAAAAAAATTGCCGCAAATGAACAAGAAATTCATATTGTACGTTGGGAGGAACATACTCTAAAAGTTGAAGAACAACGTTTAAAAGTTGAAGAACAGATGATTAGAAAAAAAATTGCTGACATTGAATTAGAAACTGTTCTAGCAAAGCTAAAAAAAATTAGAGAAAATTGTTAATGTACAAATTTAAATAATATATGTATACATACTATTTTGTTTTTTAATATACCTGTGAGCAATATAGTAAGTTTAGTGGTTTCTGTTTTAACAAATTACCATAAAAAAGCTACATTATTTAGGATATAATTTCAATTTTCTTTGTTCTGAAGGGCTTCATTAATAAAACACCTTAATATATTTAACTATATTTAATTATTTGAATAAGGTGAATATTTAATAATATATCTAAGATAATATCAGCTCGCACAAGGTAGTAAATAAATTCTTAAAAAAAGGTTAAAGACAAATGTTGGTATATTTGATATTGGCTACAGAAAAATTTATGCATATGTATATCTAATTGTTGAAATGTCTTTCAATAAAAGCAGCACGGATTGCATTGCCTCTTATTTCCAATGCAGGTGCTGGTGGATTTGAAACAGGTCTATTGGCAAAATTTTCAGGCACATATTGTTCCCTCCCTGATATGGCAATATTATGTAATACAGCACTAGCAGCAATAATACGAGTGGTATTGTGTAATTTATATTGCAAACATGTGGTGAGACATCTAAATCTGCTCTTCCAAATTCCAAATGTTCTTTCCACAACATTTCTTGTTGTTATATGTGCATTATTATATAAATGTTCTGCTCTTGTATTCGGATTTAAAAGTGGTGTAAATAAATAATGTGTTTGCTGATATGCACTATCTCCTAATAACAACCCACGTAGTAAACCCTGTTCAAATTTTAGATGAACAGCACTATTATTAAATATTCGGCTGTCATGTGCAGACCCTGGCCACCGTATCACAATATCTAATATCTCACATGAAGGGCCAGCTACAACTTGGACATTTAAAGACATCCAGCCCTTTCGGTTCCTAAACACCTCTGCATTGTCCCCCCCCCCCCCCCCCCAGGACTTTTTATTTCAATGTGTGTGCCATCAACACAGCCTGCTACTCCCGAAAAACCAGCAATTTCAAAGAACAACTTTCTGTTTCTTTCTATTTCATTACCATTTGGAAATTTTATGTATGTTCCCAAATGCCTTGCCAAATTCTCTGAAACTTCATTAATTATCCGATGGACACTTGTTTGGCTGATATTTTGTGCATCTCCCATTAGTCTCTGTAATTAGTGTAATGTATCATAAATTATTTAAAGCTAGAAATTAGTTTCTAACCTGAAATGAACCACTAGCTTAATAATGTAGTGCAATACATAATTTAGTAATTGATGGTATTGGCAGGCCACGTTGATTGAGTGGATTATCTACAGGATAGGCTAATGGAAGTAAAATATTTAGTATAGTATTTCTGGAGAAACGATATCGCTGTAGCAGTTCGTTATTGTTACATCTCGCCAAAGGATTATTATCCTCCCTCATAAGATTTCTGCAACATTGAAATGTATTTAAAATGTGATTTATAATTGTGAATATAATACCTTGGTACACGTAAATAAACATCATCTTCCGCGTAATTTATAAATTCCCAGAAGTCATCTTCCATAATTAATTTGTATATAAAAGGTGATAAGACACAAAACAAAATTTCTAATGAATTTGGAGGTTACCATAAACAATCAACGTCATCAATGCGGCATGAGTTGTCATAAAATCTCTGACGTATTAGAAGACGCTTGCTTAAACGGTCCTCAAGTTAGCAACTCACGTTGGCATGTTTATGAATGCGAAAGTTGAGTACAAACTGAGAAGTCCTCAGGCGAGTGTAAAGTGAGTAGCATGTGAGGTGAGCATAAGTTGTTCTTAAGGAACGACTATGAATTTGGCCCTAAGTTTACATTTAGCGACTAAATGTTTTACATTTGTTAGTATTTGAAACGTTAACAATAATAAATGTAGAATGGGTGACGATTCAAAATAGTTCGGCCATTGTTTTTTATCAAGTTACGCTTCATTTATTGCTAACAGCGTCTATAATCCTATCGGGTATTGTGTTCATTCGTTCAGCACATTTGCAGGCTTGTACTCGCAGTAGCTGCTGATAAGTTTTCAGAGTGTGTCAGAGTGACATGGCTCGCGGTAAAGTACTTACAGTAAAGTATTGAGAGCTGATTTACGAAAATCTATTATTGATGCCCATAGGAATGGAATTTCTCCACGAAAAATTTCAATTTCTCACTCAGTTCTACAGTCGACAGTGCAAGATATTATTAATTTGTTGAAGAAAGCTGGAAATGTGACAGAATCTAAAAAAACTGGTCGTCCTGGTGCCGATTACGAGCTCTGAGAAGAATTGTCAAATCAAATCGACGATCAACTGCCTCGTGAACTCACTGTATTATGGCGGCAAATGATTCAAAAACATATTCCTTTATCGACTACCAAAAGAACAGTCAGAAAATTAGGCTACAAGTTCTATAACGTATTTTTTTCACGTGATTTCCCTGTTACAAATTACTCTTAGTTTATTATATTATACATTAGGTAACAGAAAACCTGTTGCTTACGAATTTATAAAAACGCTACCGGTTAAAGTGGGCTAAATGCATATAAAAATGGACTTTGCGACAATGGCATACAGTAATTTGGAGTGATTAGTCTAAATTTGACGTGTTGGTAGGGGATACTAGAAATCGTATATTACGTATATCAGCGGAAGCATACTATAGCGACTGTTTGATTAAAAAGCTCAAGTTTTCAGCCTCCATCACGGTATGGGGTTGCATGTCTGGAAGAGGAGTGGGAAAACTACAATTCATTCATGGTACTATTAACGCCACTACATATAAAACTATTCTTACTGAAAGTCTTTTTCCATCCATTCCGATATGTCAATCTGTTGAAGGAGACTTTGTATTCCAACAAGTTGATGCTGCGTGTCATTCAGCAAAAACGGTAAAGCACTGGTTGACAGAACATCAAATTATGACTTTAACCATGTCCTTCAAGCAGTCTGGACTTCTCACCTATCGAGTCTCTGTGGCATAAAATGAAAAAGAAACTGCGTAAGAACCCAGCACGTGCAGTAATCGAGTTGAAACAAAATTACAAGAAATATGGTTGTGCACAACTGTGTGCACAGTACACAGCCAGATGAGTGTGCTCAACTTGTGAACACAATGCTGGATAGGATAACAGCTGCTATGATCAATAAAGAGGACGCAGCCCAATACTAAAATAATGGCCAAACTATTTTGAACTGTCACTCATTCTTCATTTATTATTGTTAAGGTTGCAAATAACATATGTCAAATATTTTTCACCAAATCTAAGACTAAAGTCTATATTTTGCTATAGTAATAAAGTTTTCCAAAGAATAGGTTTTTTATTAAAACTTTTTTATAATTTTATCAACAACCTAGTTAAAGTGGGTTTACATTATAAGATTTTCCTTATGATCTCTCTTAAGCAAAAGTCATGTGAATCGCTTAAGAAATACTTACGAGATGACAAATTACACAATATCTAAAATATTGTGTAATGTGTGTATGTTTATGCGTCGTTATGAGTTTTGTAAAGGTTATTACGTTAAGATCCAAAAAGAAGTTAAGTTAAAATTGTTGACAGTATTCTAACATAAGTAGAAGTTCATACGAGAATTGAGATTTTTGTAGAACAGATCGTTGTATGTACTTGTGTCGCAAACAGTTTGTTTCAAATGGATGAAAATGGTCTACGCAGAATTGCTAAATTATTACAGAAGCATGAATTTTTTTCTTACGAATTATTACTCAATAATATAGTACTGATCTTTCTATTGTACAAAAAACAAAACTTATCGTCCAAAAAGACAAACAGGAAGTGACTTTGGACTCGTAAATGGTTAGAGAGGCGAAACTGTGGGCGTGGTATATCTAATTTTGTTTTCAATGAACTCACTGTGGAAGATAAAAGAAGTTTCAAAAGCTTTACAAGAATGTCGACAAGTACGTTTGAGGATTTGTTGGCTAAGGAGCCAAGGCTAAGGCAAGCATTTCAACAAACACTCGATTATTGCTAACACTAAGATGTCTTGCTACAGGAGAACTTTTCAAAGTCTGCAATATACGTAGTTTCAGAATTTCAGTACCATCTATATCACACATTATACCAGAAACAGTAAAAGCTATTTACGAGACTTTACAAGTTGAATATCTTTCGACACCTAAAGAAGAACATCAATGGAAAAAAATTGCATCAAATTTTTACAAGCAGTGGAATTTCCCAAATTGCTTAGGCGCTCTCGGCGGAAAACACATTGCATTTCGTGCCAAAAAAAGATGGATCGTTTTACTACAACTACAAAGGTTTCAATAGTATAGTTCTAATGGCATTGGTAGATGCTGATTATAATTTTCTTTATAATGATGTGGGATGTAATGGCCGACTAATTGATGGTGGAGTATATAATAACAGCACTTTATGTTCTGCAACGGAAAACAATACCTTAAACTTTCCATCTGATGATTAATTACCTGGCAGTCAAATTAAAACACTCTATGTTATTGTGGCCGATGATGCTTTCGACTTACTAAAAGACTAATGAAACCATGGGGTCAGAAATTAACAAAAGAAGAAAAAATCTTCAACTATAGGTTGAGTCGAGCTCGAAGAATAGTTTGGAATTTTAACTAACAGGTTTCAAGTGTTACAAAAAGATATAAATTTAGAAGTCAGTAAAGTTCAAGATGTCGCACTAGCTTGTTGTGTTTTGCACAATTACATTAAACATAAAGATGGCAAAACTTATCTGAAAGGAATTGAGTTCGAAGATACAGAAACAATAACCTTTACTGAAGGTAAATGGAGAAAACAAACTTTTATAACTGGTTTGGAAAAAAAGTCTAGAAAGCCCACCAATGAACCAATTGAACTAAGGAAAAAGTTCACCGCATATTTCAACACTCTCACCAACTCATAAAGAAATAGGTACTTTCCTATTCCTTATGATTGGCGATGTTCGCTTAGGAGTTTTGCTAAGTCTTGCTTATGACGTCCTCTCTCAAGAAATATCATATAATGTAAACAAACACATATGACGTTAAGATTTTTCATAAGATTAATCTTAAGTCAATCCTAAGGAAAATCTTATAATGTAAACGCACTTTTAAAATTGATAGCCGGCCGAACTATTTGGAGCCTGGGCTCCTATACTAATTATAGACATGTAATGGGGACACCCATTCACAATATAAATTCGGCTGAATTTTCTTGTTCGAAAGCAACAAATTGTAGTACAAAACGTACGAACGAGCGAGGTTTAAGGCTTAAACTAGCCTGTGCGAACCACTTAAGCTATCACCTTTGCCAGGTCGGTTTAAGCGCGCCAATATCCACTGCAAAACAAGTCAACAGTTTAACCGTGGGCTTAAACTAAAACCAGCGCTTAAGCTAGTACTGTAAACCCGGTCCTTAGTACACAGATCTTTGCTTGCGAGAGTTCTTCTGAATTTATAAAAATTATTATTTTGTTGAAACAATACCTCCCGGAAAACCAGTGAGTGCTGAAAAACGTGCATCCGTTGTAATTTTACACCGGAAAGGTTATTCAGAGCGAAAATTAAAAATAGCCAAATCGACAGTGCATGATGTGATCGAGTGGTATCAGCCCACAGGCACCTATCAAGACTGTGAACGTCCGTCCCCATCTAGATAAACGTCAAAAATTTATAGGGATATTGCACTAATTAGTAGAAGAAATCGCCGCTTAACGGCACCTGAAATTGCAGCGGAGTTCAACAGAGACCGGTTGCAGAAGGTATCGGTTAGTACTGTTCAGCAAGGCTTAAGACAGGCTAATTTACATGGACGAACGGCCACGCAAAAACCTCTCTTACAACAAGGTAATAAGTAAAAAAGCTGACAATGGGCGGTGGAAGATTTTAAAAAGGTTTTATGGAGTGATCAATCCAAATTTGAAATTTTCGGTAATAGACGACGCGTATTTGTCAGAAGATCTGCAGACGAAAGAATGTTGCCCCAGTGTTTGATACCTAAGGTAAAACATTGAAAAGGCTCAGTGTTGGTTTGGGGGTGTTTTTCATATGCAAGAACTGGAGATTTAGTGAAAATTGATGGAATAATGAAAAAGGAAGAATACAGAGGCATAGTGGAACAAAATGTGATGAAGCCAGGATTGCGCTTAATTGGCCGTGGGTTTCAATTTATGCACGATAACGACCTAAGCACATCTCTAAGGTGTGCAAGAAATATTTAAAATCACAAGAAAATCATTGAAACTTGAGCGCTATGATTTGGCCACCTCAGTCTTCCGATATTAATCCCATAAAACTTCTATGGAATGAGAAAACCGAAATGTGGAATTTTTTACTCAGTGCGTGGAATAATCTACAGCATGACATACTCGAAAATCTGATTGCAAGAATGCCAAGAATAGTTAAAACAATTATTGCCGAAGGTGGATTTTTTGATAAGCGCAAAGTTTATTTATTTTTAGTTCATATGTAACGTTTATATTTTAGTAAATTTACTCAGATATTGAAGCACATTCATACATACGTATTCGATTGCAATTTGCAAAACTTTATTTCTCATTAATTTATACGCAGAATACCAAGACGAATTAAAGCATGCAAAAAAAAAAGAAATATGTGGTAGATAATATCTGAACGAATGATTGCCGATAGTTTTAAAAAGCTCCCAGACAAGTTGCAAAGAAAGTATATAAATTTGTGTAGAGTATACCGTAATCAGAAAGACCAAAGTGGATCAAAGAAAAGTGGACGTGATAGGAGCTTGTTCATATATTATGAACATTTACGTTATTGTGCAACGCAGTTATTTTAGGATGAACACATTCTTTAATACAATGAAACATAGAGAGTTTAAAGAGTAATTGCATGCAAATAGAGATATTACTTTCAAAATTTAAAACTAAAAAAGAAAAGCAGGAAGTTCTGATGATAACGACTTAAATCAAATTAATCAAAGTATAAAGTGTTTATATGAAAATCAGAATTGAGAATCAGAATAAAATAATAACACAAATTAGAAGTTATGACAAATCAAGAATTCATAGACATTAGAAATTAACTCAAGTTAATTTACAAAAGAGAAGAACTTATTACTTGGGCTAATACGCATTTGTTCAAAATCGTAGAATTCTTGAAAATTAGAATTTCGTCTGTTGATACTATTACGTGTATGTTGTATGTACCTATCCTACGAACTTCTTCGTAGCACTATACCAGAATCAGATTTCATTTCCAAGACATCAAGCAAGAGCTCTAGACAGAGGAGGACTGCAAAACGATGAATGAACAAGTCTTGTGTCTAAGTAAACCAAAGCATAAGGGAATGTTTGCTTGAACTAGATAAAAATTGTACCTTTGCTAAAATAAGTGCCGTTAACTGGGGCTACTCAGACTTCGCGGGTTACTTTGACACTTTTTGGGGCTACTTTGACAACATTCCCCGTACATGCGGAAATTTCAGAAACTTTCAGGATATGGTAATGTTATTATAGACTGCCCGTGTTTGAAAATTTATATAAAAATTGGACCAATGGAGGGCCAGTGGTTCTATTTATAATCAACGCGAATCGGAATGATTCGACATAAAGTTATTTGAACTGTAGTTTTTTAAATTGTTGCTACCGCATGTTGATGCCAATCGGGAAAAAAATGAAACGGTCGTTCTTTTGGATGACAATATGGCATTCACCAGAAATTGTGAAGACAGGAATAAAACAATATTTATTTCAGTGCTTTTCCCACTAACGCCACACACCTGCTCCAGCCACTGGACGTTGCGGTTTTTGGTCCCATTAAGAAGCAGTGGTGAAAAGTTTTGGATAAATGGAAACAAGAACCCAGGCGTCAAGGAACGATTCCCAACAGCTTCCCATGCTCTTACTAAGACTACACTTAATATAAAATCCAATCTCCAATGCGCTTTCAGAAGAACTGGTCTGTATCCATTTTACCCTAGAGTAGTTGTAGACGAGTTCTAGTTAGTTTGCTTGAATTTTTAAAAGAATCTATGTAGGTGTTATGATGAAAATAGATTGCGTCATAAAAGAGACAAGAAAATTACCATAAAGCCAAGTACTCATATTTCACTAGACTGTTCCAAGACTCAAAGTCAGGCGGAAGATATGCATGAAGCCACTTCTAGTACAGCTTGTCTTACAAGTCCGCTTCACTCCTCAGATAAAGACCTTCCATTTACAAATTTGGTTTCAAATTCATTCTTCAAGCAGACCAGTGAGCGCGAAAAAATAGGACAAGACGAAAACCTCTGTTCGATCTGACATTGTGCAGTGGTTTTTTTTCGCTACTTACAATGAATATACTACCGCCACGACAAGGAACGTATACAGAGGACGAATTACTAAATATTCTTATGCAAAGCGACGATGAAGATAATTTTTCTGAGGTTGAAGACGATGGCTGGGAAAATCTCTCAAAGTCGGATGCTGACAGCGGGCATACACCAGGGAAAAAAGAGTTAAGGTAGATGACAAGAAATATTTCAAATGGATGAAGCATGATTTACGACCTACACTTCATGATTTCAGTGCAGAAATGGTCGGCTAGCTACATTAGGAAGCAAGCCATGAATTTTAGAACTACATATTTGAAATATTTCTGTCAAGCGAGTTTTTGCAGAAAAAAAAAGGTCGGACCAACGAATACTATAATTATGTGATAAACGAGCATCCGCAGAAGTTGAGAAACTTTCAGCCCATACACGTAGATGAGATGTAGTATGGAAAAAGAAAAATCTAATTCTAGAAAAAAACAGAAAGAATTTAGAGTTCACAGAGGAGACTGAACTCCCATTCTACAAATTTATCCACTCCGTTAGGATATTTTAAATATTTCTTTGATATCTCAATCCAGCAATTAAATTTATATATTGTATCCAAAAAAATCCCAATAAACCTGCAAATTTATCCGTTGTGGCTATAAGGAGGTATACAGGTGAATGTATGTATGTATATACATGTCTCTCGATTATATGCCCAACTCTCATAGCTACTGGAGTGGGTAAGAGGTTTAAATTTATTCGCCAGTGTATTCATTTTAATGATAATACAAATGCTCGAAGTGTGTAGATAATCCAACTCATGATCGTAACTTCGTCCAATTATTGACCTGATGAATTCTAGATTTCAAAGTACCAATGTAGAAAATGAGCTATCAGTTGATGAACAGATGTGCGCTTCAAAAGCAGGTCATTATATTATATGTAGAAGCTATGTATGTGTTATGCCATATCACTGTGTATAATATTTGTACAGCTTCTTTATATAAGTCTGGCTATTATTCTTACGTTGCATTTCGCATGGTAACTAGTTCAAGTACAAGAACTTAGATAACGATGCGCCCACTGCATAATTTATCTTTACTTACGAATATTATTCGCATACAAGAAAGTTGCAAAGCGCACCTCTCGTCGATAAAGCTGTAGTGTTGTTGTTGGATTTCAAATAAAGTTATTTTCTCAACAAAACAAATTTTCTCTTGTCGAACCCTCATCGGCCCATGAACCGTCCAAAGTGGTGCAGTCAGCAATAGGATTTTAGTGCACGTTTGGTTCCAAAGTGATTGGTATAGTCGAAACAAGATATCCTAGAGTTGAGGTCCAGGGATCGAGCTACCAAAATCCAACGTGGAGAAAGTAACGAGTGTGGTACCCTATCACACAGAAGAGCGACTTTAATTTGAACACCCAGGGGTAGTCAAATTATTGGACAAGAAAGAAACTCAACGCACACGACCTGCGGTATCGGAATACAACTCTTCTGGACCAACAAACAGCACAACATCGATGAAGGCAATAATTAGCTCGTAAGTGAACCAAAATTTAGCATTTAAGTTGTAAATAAAACCGTGAGGATACCACGTAACAAGCGTTTCGAGCCGTACCCTGTAGTAGGCACGCGAGGTAGTAGAAAATAATAGTCTACAATTACTAGTATTACCAGAAATAGTATTACCCGCAAATTTGTTAAATATGGCCCATCATTATGCAAGAGCTTCCATTACATCTGCAGAAATACAATCTCTGCCGACGTTCGACGGCGATTAAAGAGACCTTCCATTATTTATTAACCAGAACAAAAAATTTATTACAAGATTTATTGATAAAAATAATGTAAACAATCCAATCAATGAACTTGTTTTAAATGTAGTATTGAGTAAATTATTAGGAGACGCTAAACATCTAGTCTCAAGTAGAGGTATCAATAGCTGGCAAGACAATCTTAACAGAAAATTAATCCGATCGCAGAAATGTTAATAGTCTATTTGATGATTTGTTAATGTACAGAACACAAAGTAGACCTGTAAATCAGGTAGGAGAAGAAATTAAAAATCTGTTAGTAATGTTGGTCACTAAACAAAACTTAAACAACATATGAAAACCAGTCAATTTAAAGAAGCTGCTAAAATAACGTATTTACGAAATTTATCTGTAAACAATGATGATATAGGCAGTCAAGTTAGATTTAAGAATCCCAATACTTTAGAGGAGGCAATTGGTTATGCACTTTGTGAACTAAATTAGCAATATTCTTTACAAAATTTCAATAAAATTGGATTAAAATCGCGCACCATCCCAAATATTCAAAAGCCAAATGAAAATTATTACAATCCCAAATCGAATACTTCATTCTCAAACAATGCAAGACCTGTCATATACAATACAGGATACCAAACAGCTGCAGGAATGCAGAAATGATCAACCAGGTCAGCAGGGACTTGGACAGACAAGAAGTGGATACTAGACTGCTGGCAAAGCCAACTTGAGAATGACCATCTACAAAATGATTATAAGGGCCATCCTAACGCAATAGGCCTCCTGTTGGGCAGTGGCACCGGCAAACTGAAAAAGCTGCAAGTTGTCCAGGACAAATGCCTAAGGATAATACTTGGAGCCAACAGGTACACACCTATAGCCGACTTGCATCAAGAAGCAAATATAGAGACCATCAAGGAATAAAAAGGATAAAAGAGCCCTCAAGTTCTACAACAAAACGTGGCACAACGACAATCCGATAATAAGTAATATGCAGTAAAAGAAGCTGCCAAAAACCAGCAATCGGGGCCGCCCCAGTCCGCGCAAGTCAAACCCAGCCCAATTGGACAAAACACTCACTTAGGATCACGCCACGTACCACCAATTCCACCGGACGCTGACCAACAGGAATGGATTAGAAGAAAAAATCAGCCAAGCTGTAAACACAAACCACGCATACACCACTTGTCCACCCCCACACTAGCTCTTACTAATTCCCTTACCTCTCGACCCCTACAACCCGTCAACGCGCACACTTCCTCTTACGCCAAATCAACCGGTTGGCACTAATACTCCGACTCGAATGACGCCAATGTTATTTCAAAATGGTAAAAGACTTAACAATATAATTTCAGACAATGAAAATAACGGCAATATACCTGGAAACTTCGATCGAAATGAATTGTATTACAATTTACCTAATGAATATTTTTAATCAATCGATGATGAATCGCAATATCAACATTTTTGCGAGGATTCGACAACTTCCTCGAAAGCGTGACAAATGAAACAAATTACCCAAATTTCTCAACTGAAAATGTAAAACTAGAATTTGCACCGCAAATTTTTGAAAACAATGATAATGATTCCTATTATGATTATTATACAGATTTAGAGTCTGATAGCTCTGATAGCTGATGGTATTCAATATTATGATTTATCTGACGTCGAACAAATCCAGTTAAATAACCAAAATTACAGTAAATTACTTTATATAGAGATCCCAGAATTAGGTAACGTAAAGTTTTTAAAACAGTGGCGCAACTGCTTCATTAATTAATCTGGATATAGTATTCAAAGATTTCCCAAATTATGTTTTCTTAAAAACTAAAATTAACACCATGCGCGGTACTACTTATCATAAGTACATTTGCAAAATTCCCTCATTAAGAACGCTATGTGATTATGGTAATGAACATCGCTGGAATGTAGTTAAATTTAGTGATAGATTTCAAGGTTTAATTGGAGCAAAACTGTTGAGACAATTAAATGCACAAGTTCAATACTTTCTCACAGGTCACTGTCACCTTGGGGAACACATGAAAAGGGGCGAAAAGCGAAAATCCGGACCACCTGATATCCAATTGTGTGGCTATTGCAGCGGTTCGCACCAGACATATTGGTAAATATGTCATTGACGAGGGGGAAATACCCTCCTTGAAACTATCACAGCTATCGCAGTTTATTAAAGCCATTGGACTGGATGGGGAGCTATAGCTAGGAACAAATACCAACAACGTATATGTAGCTCATGTAGGGGGGGCACAATAGATCATTTGGCACAGTGCAACATCACCCTCAACTCAAATTCTAATTCTAGTAAATACTTCAGTGCCATTTTATTACGATAATAAAAACACTTATTATCAAAATCAGTTAAGGTATTCAGATAAAGAATTATTTGAAATTTCCGAAATAGAAGAAAATATCATCAAAACGAAACTTAAACTAAATCATTGCAACGACGAAGAAGAACAAGACATTTATTTCCTAGTACATGAAATTAAAGATCTAATACATGACGAGAGATTAACACTCACATTCACCAGCCAAATACAGCACGGTATAAATCTAACCGATCAAATCGCAATATATCAAAAACCATATAGAAAATCTCCATTACAAAACTCTGAAATTGAAAGGCAAATACAATAATTATTACTACAAGACATAATAGTAGAAATTTCAAGTCCATGTGGAGCAAGAACAAGTACGATTAGCCGGGCACCAAGCCTAGATTCTGATAAAAAAATTAAAGTGATTCAAAATATCTTAATTCCCTCTACATCTACCTCAAATAATTCAAATGAAGTTCTTCCTAACTACGGTCCATTTACTTCCGAGTATATCTTTCCCGACAATACTGATAATCTTAAATCGAAAGTTGAACAGAAAATTTGTACAAAATACGAAGACAACTGTATTTTAGATGCAATGGACACGACAAAATAAAACAATGAGTCTGAACAAAACGACCACAAAAATGATGCATCTCATGAAAGATATGCTGAGAAAATTAATAATTTGCGGCAGTCAGAATCACAGTGCGTAAGAAAAAATTTTACCCAACAAAACTCCAAATGGTCTACAAAGAAATACCAAAGAAACGAGAGAAGCCGAAGAGCTAGAGAAAATCGTGATGCTAATCAAAGTTTAGTAACTGACTGTTTTGCTCTTGTGGAAAAAATAGCGAATGTTTTATTAGAAAATGTAGAAGTAGCGCAACATATTGTAACAAGAATAAACGAAATAGAAGCAAAAATAGGTTTTTCAGTGTATCTTGCAGATGAAAACCTTTTAGTATCGAAAAAGAAAGCAAACTCGCCCCATATTACTGCAAGTAATTTTTTAAAGAAACTTATGAAAGTTTCTGTTCAAACTTCAAAAGGATGTAAGAACAAAAACGTTTTTGATGATGCTATTAAAAACTTTGCGGTATATCTGTTTTACGTTGGTGGGCGTTTATTGTACGAAACTTTACATGCTAATATGAAGAATGCACTGCCACCAATATCGACTCTCAACAGATATCTCGATCGTCATCATGAACAAAAACAACAAGGAACTTTTGATTTTGGAGGCTTAGCAAAATTTTTACAAGCAAATGGCTTACCCAAAATAGTATGGATATCAGAGGGTGCTACTCGCATTACTCGAAAAATTCAGTATGATTCCAAAACCAACAAAATTATTTGATTTGTTTTACCATAGATAAAGGCATTCCAAGAACTGACAATTATATAGCAACTTCATCTGAAATTATTCATTTTTATTTAAACTAGTGTGAAAGCTACATATGCATATGTAATAATGTCGCAACCATTAGCAAATAAGACGCCATTGTTTGTCACTGTTTGGCACATATAATAAATTTACTGCTCAAGATATCCTTGAAAGATAGAATTACATGAAGAAAGTGCAAATCAATATGGTATCACAATCCCTGGATTTTCTTCCGATGGTGACACCAGATTACTGTAAGCAATGGGCATTAATTCGAGTCTTCCTTCTAAAGGAAGTGAAACAGAATGGACCTGGTATCAAATGGATCTAAATAAAGTTGAAGGGTGTTATCTACAGGATACGGTTCATATCCTAACAAAAATGAGAACTCGTCTTCTCATAAGCATTTACTGACGTTATACATATATTATAACCTGAAGATAAATTGAATTTTTGTTCAGCTGGAAAAATGTGTTCAAATCAAGTAATGACTGCATTGAAGTCGACACCTGGCAGTGAGGGAACTATAGCGTATTTGAAAATAATGAACTTTATTTCAACGGCTTTGTTACACGGATCGCTTGATTTAAAAAGACGCATATATCAAATGTGGTAGCACCAAAAAGAAACGCTGTTCTATCATAAATATATACTTTTTACAGAGTTTCTTTAGCTATATTTCAAACAAGGTTATTAGAAGGAAGGAAAACTTTAGCTGCCGCGATACAAGACGATATCACCGTTGATATTCCTAGGGCAGACCCTGAAATAATAGAGGCAGTCAAGACTGTTAACGCTATATCTGAGTTAGTTCGAAGATGTGTTAATGCTGTAGGACCTGCAGAAATAGGGCAAGAATATTATGTGCCAATGATGCCTGCAGTAAGAACTTATGCGCGGGACAGAATGATTGTGTTGCCTGGTGACGTCCGGTTTCACACGTTACGAGACGTAGTAGTGCTACTATCAGATAGATGCACACAGCCCAATACCTGGAGCAATCTGGGCAAATGCTCCTAACAACCCAATCTTAATGAAGGCAGACGAAATTATGCCAGCGAATTATGATGCTGATGCACTTCAGACGGATGTTAATGATTTTGATAGGATGATGGCTTGGTTGCAAACTAAATTACCAAAGTTTGTGACAACTGAAAGAATAGACTTTTTGAAGAAAGGGGAAGCCAGTATGTTAAAGTGCAATGGCGAAGAAAACCTACGATACCCAGATCGGAAATCTGACGAAGAATTATAAGCGTATTATTTTACTGGGCGTGTAGCGCAGTGCCTAGCGCGCTCGCTTCATAGTCCGATGGTATCGGATTCGAACCCCGGTATGTTTTCTCTGATTTTGGTTTCCCAAATTCTACGGCAAATGCGGAAAGATAACATCTTAAGTCGGTCTACAGCCGTAGGCGTAATAATAACTCATAGCCAACCGACGCCCCCTGTAATTGGCGCGATTCTGCGATCAATGATATCAACATATTCTACTGTTATTGCTTTTAGTATACAAGATTTAATGAATCGCATTGAATCTATAAACACTGTAGTAACAGAAATGAATAAAGAATTTGTCTTTCCTAGAGAAGAGAAAAAACATTTAGAAGCCACAGGTGTAACTTTAAATGACATTAAAATTAAAAACTTAGACATTAAATAATACTAATAATAATAATACGTTTATTGATTCTATAAAAAAAAACACAGCATTATATCTATGTAAGCTACATATAAAACGAATTACATTAACAAAAACAAAAGCAATAAAGACAGCGCAAGATGGCGAACAATTAAATGACAACAAGAATGTAATTAAACGAATACAACTAAGTTATAACTAAAATGCAAAACCATGTAAAAGAATTTTTTTCAAACGTAATTTAAAAGTATTATAAGTTAATTTCTTAAAACTGGCTGGCAAACCATTGAGTACATGTGCACAGTTGTACTGAAAACCCTGTTTAAAGCGAGCAGTGCGATGGCGGGGAATATCCACTAAATCCTTTCTTCGTACATTGATGCTATGAACATCTGTGCGAAATCTGACTTTATTCAGCAAGTAGGGGGGCGACCGATCCAGGATAACTTTATAAGCGAAACACGCTAAATGTAGATATCTCCGTTTTTCCATATTGAGCCAGCCAATTTCTGTTAGCTTGTATGAAATTCTTTGTCTCCTTCTTATACCGAAAACAAAACGTAAGCATGAATTTTGGGATACTTGTATTCTTCTCGTATCTATACTATCGAGACAAGGTCCGTATATGATATCACAAAAATTAAAGTGAGACAAAACCAACACGTCAGATAATAAACTCTTTGTATGAACGCTTAAACAATGCCGATGACGCCTTGAATTTTCTGTCTATTATACAGTCTCTGAACCTAATACAATTAATTGATAAATCAACCCACACGCGTTGTGTGTGACTCGGCTACCCTCATAGACGTTATAATCGCATCTGAATCAGATCATTTCTCTGATGTTAGAACTTTATCCGTGCACCATCTTTCAGATCACTCTGTGGTGTTTGCGCAGTGTGATTTATATGATGTAAAGTACGACTCTGAATTTCACAACACACGTTCTTTCAGAAATTTTGATTACAACTTATTTTTGCACGACTTGAAGTCGATTTCTTGGAGCGACATGTACTACTTTGATAATATAGACGATAAAATCTGCCATTTGAATAATTGTTTTAATACTTTATTCGATGTTCATGCTCCAGTTACTACTTATAAGCGTTCCAGGCTGCCGTGCCCTTGGTTGACTGATAATATTAGATACTTGTTTTCCCTACGCGATAAAGCTCTAAGAAAATATAGAAAAACTAATTCACCCTCCGATTGGGACTACTATAAAATGCTCAGAAATTATACCTCTACAGCTGTCAAAGCGGAAAAGAGTGCGTACTTGAATCATAGATTGGGCGGGACTAACAGAAATATTGTATGGAAGGATTTAAGGGCATTAAACATCGACAAAAAGAATAAGACGCAATTACCTTTACATTTGCAGAATGTGAATGAAATAAATGATTATTTTTCTTCCATCTCTCAATTACATTCCAATGTTGATCCGAATATAATAAACTTTTACAATAATCATACTAGGCCCGGTGTTGGAACTTTTTCCTTTGAGGAAGTTTTGGAAGAGGAAGTACTATCGATTATTAGCGGAATCTCGTCGAACGCTTCTGGCACTGATGGGATTAACATTAAAATGATTTCTCTGACTTGTCCTTATGTTGTCCCCTTTTTGACACACATCATAAATTTCTGTTTGTTTAAGAGTGTGTTTCCTTCCTTATGGAAGGAAGCTCAAATTTTACCGTTTCCCAAAAATAGTAGGCCTAATGACTGTACGGATCTGCGACCGATAAGTATTCTGACAACCCTGTCGAAGATCTTGGAGAGGGTGGTGGAGCGTCAATTACGGGCTCATATAACAAAGTTCCATATTCTTCCTTCCGTTCAATCGGGCTTCAGACCAGGTTTTAGCTGTGCCACCGCTTTGGCCAGAATAACTGATGATGTTATTTCTGCTACCGACATCGGACGAGTTACTGTCTTGATCCTACTTGATTTTTCTAAGGCCTTCGATAGACTTAGTCATCAAGTATTGCTGTCCATATTGCACTACATCGGTCTCGATGGTGACGTTTTGTCGTTCTTTTGTAGTTATTTATCGGACAGAAAACAGAGAACTGTGATAAATAATAATCTGTCTAATTTCACAGCTTTAAATTCTGGAATTCCCCAGGGTTCCATTCTGGGACCTTTGTTGTTCGCTATTTACACTTCCCAATTCTTTCTGTTTGGAAATCTTAATTGCACTTTTCATTACTACGCTGACGATACTCAACTGTATACTAATGTTGAGGATGTTCACAGTGCAACGCGAGTCATTAATGATGATTTAATTACCTTTTACAACATTGCCAAGCGCCATAACTTACAAATTAATGAACAAAAGTCATGTTTTGTTATCTTCGGCAGTCCTCTTAACAGAATGCGTGTCTGTGATAGTATTGATTTGTATATTGGTGATGTCAAGTTGGTACGGAAAAAATGTGTTAAGAATTTGGGGTTGCTTATGGACGAAGATCTAAAATTCAAGGACAATACTAACAATCTTTTAAAACGAGCGTATTCTAACTTAAGGATGCTGTATCCACAAACTCATATCAGCTAATGTTTCGTTGAAATTATTAAGGAATTGCGTAATATCAGTATTTGGTGGACGGTAAAACACACCAACTGAGAAAGAAACATTATCAAAGCTGGCCTCCACCCACAGCTGTTCCAGAAAGGGATAAGATTAAGTCGCAGTAATTTTAATTTTAAATGTATTTCTAATATATAAAGCAACTCCGCCACCACGACCAGCTCTATCATTCCGATAGAGAATGTATCCGTCCACGTCCAAAACACTGCTCAAAACAGACGTATCAAACCACGTTTCCGTTACTGCAAAAAAATCTACATCTAATGAATGTACTAACACGCTGAATTCATCAAGTTTATTCACCAATGATCTTGCATTCAAGTGTGCGATTTTAACCATTAATAATATAATGTACGAAAAAATAATAATAAAAAAACAGAAAAGAAACAAAGCAACAAATAAAATAAATGTGGGTGCTATATCGAAGTACACCCTAAACAATCAGTAATGCACAAGCGCTGCATCTATGCAAAAGGAATATAACTAAATCATCCTTAAATAACTACAAAAAGAACAAAAAAAAGGAAACAACAGAGAAATCAAAATTGCTTATTTGGTAATGGAAATAAAGCTACAAAATACTTAATAATAAATATGATTATGAACATAAAGCCACAAAATGAACAATAATATTCTGTAATCAAATTAAACTAAAAAAAGCAAGATCAGTTTGACTTCCTATATTGCACTAAATCATCTACGGAATTAACAGTAGAACGGACGCCATTCACGTCGATGTAAACTAAGCCATCGTACGTCCAGACCTTCCTAATACAGAACAGTCGTGTGGCCTCTTTCTATAACTTTAAATTTGTGACGGTTAAATCTTCTTTGATGATAATTCCCGCGCCCTTAAGTTTTTTCTTTTGATTGAATACCTCCCGTCTCTTGTGGTATGAAGTAAATGTAACAATAATATTTCTCGGATACTCAAGGTTTTTATCTTTGCGGTTGTTTTCAATATTTATGTTTTTTCCGGGACTTTTTCCTTTACCTGACCGGTAACAGCAATCTATATGTTCTTCTTCGATCGTGACATTCAATTTACTCCTCTTTCAAGCCGAAAATTCGTATGGAATTTCTCTAGAATGTTGTTCCAATTTATCTAATTTCATATTTAGCTTCTTGTTCTCCTCTTCTAAAAGTGAAATTTGACTTTCATATTTTTCCGCTACAGATTTCAAGGACACTTCGAACTTCACAACCAGGGATTCGAGGGAACTCAGCTTTTCAATAATTTTATCACTTTGCAGTTCACTTTTTATAGTGGTGTTAATTAATTCAAGATATTCTTCCCTCTCTGACCGTGTGAACACCATTTTTAAGGATATATAGAACTTAATTTACACTATTTTTTACAATTTTGCAGTAGAGAGCACTCACACACGTTTACTCTGCATGCGCCATTTTTATAAATATCTGATAGAAAAAGAAGAAGAAATCATAGCACTAGCCTTAGGGAATGCAACTGAAGACTTAGAAATCGTAGGAGTACTTTCTTTTAATGACAACTGGATATACTTCGATATGCCTTTAGTAGGTGCCGAACTTAACCATAATGTAGCAAGAAATGATAACATTGATGTGATTGAAACAGAAATTGATACATACACTACATATGAACAGTAGTCAGACTCAGACCGACTTTGAAATATTTTTTGAATCAAAAGACTCTCCAAAAATTAACTCGAAATTGAATGATTTGACCTTGAAAGACTATACTCACATAATCAAAGAAATACCAGAAGACTCTCCTTTTGTTAAGTATACGTCGTTAAATAAATCTATGATAATAAAAAAATCTTCCTTGTGTTTTTCATTTGAAATGGTTTTTCTAATTTTATTTTACGTTGACTGTCTACCCTATATGCATACTTATTTCTGTTCTTACTATTGCTATAAATATTTCCTTTTCTGACTTTTACTTTATAATTTTCGTTAGAGAAATAGGTGAGGCATCTTTACCATTCACGCGCCCACATATCCTTACGAATGGGGCAACATTGACATACGATTGAGATAGATGGCCGTTCTGTTTGTTGTCGAATACTAAAAATATATCTGATATATGATAATTACATATTATATAAACCTGTTTTCTGTGTTTACTAGATGTTGGTGAACATGTTAAATACATGTTGTAACAAGTTAATTGTAAATTGTGACCGTAAAAGGCATTTTCGCGTAAGTGGGGCAACTATACCAACTTTACCCTATCTTAAAAGAGTATTTACAAACTAAAACCATAGATACTGTGATAGTATCACATTGCCACAAGCACAGACACCAAACTCGCATTCAAAATCTCAAATAAAAGGATACAATACCAGTTATGATAACATTCACCGTTTTACAAAGGTGATTAATAAATAAAAAGTTGCACCAAATTTTTAAATTTTCTTAAAAAAAAAGAAAAAAAAACTTGCCTCGGCATAACATTTACGCCTGTAATTAAAGTGCCTGTTAGTAAATGACAGAGATAAGGAAAATCACTCGACAACTGTCAAAATGTCGATTTCAAACTCTGATTACGATCTAGAAATGAAATAATCAATAATTAGTCACTATTGTAATATTCTAATTCATGACATACATTATTATAAAGAGATTGGTAAAAGAAATAAGGGTTCACAAAATTTCACTTTGACGTAAGCCATAAAACTCACAAAACATGTAATTTCTTAAAAACACCGGATGACAGATGTATTAGGAATGAAAAGAAAGGTAATAATAACATCAGCAAGAAGGTCCCAACATCAATTTCCAACGAAAAGGCCAATTTTCACAAGAATTTCCCATTGCATCTTCCAACATCCGAAACAAGACGAGGCAATTCCAATTGACAAAAATTCTCCAGTAGACGTTTTGGAATATGGACAACACGAATATCACCATCATTTGAAGATCCAAAAAGAGAATAAAAAGTTAATTTTGGGAATTTGAAGTTGCAAAAACGTTTCACATTTGTTTTTTTTTTTTTTTCACGACGCCACTCACCAGCCAATTAGATAAACAAGCGAGGACACCGGTGACAGTTGAGGTTAACATAACCTGAAAAGAAGTTTTAAGTGTCAAAACAAACAACACAGTGATTTACCTTCGAGAATCAACAAAACAAGCCCGATTATAGCATAATTGAGAGAAAAATACATTCAAGAGAGAGAACAGCTGAGGTACCGAACCAGATCACACCTGATATTCCAGAGTCTACCTGACGGACCGGACATACCTGGAAAACGAGGACGACGCCATCTATCCACGTCGGGGAATTTTAGTGAAAATTTAAATAAAAAAAGGTCAGCGATTTAAGAGAAAATACTTATTTGTGAGCTGAAGTAAGTTATGGAGAATGTCCAGCTACAATAATTTACTTTCACATTTATCTTTAAAAAATTTAAAATAACAATTGACTCATAATTATAGCCCGGCAGAGCGCCATCCAGATATTTGTTGTCAAAGCAACCTCAATTCATACGAACCATTATTTCTTAAGAATTTTATGTAATCCACGTTAAATTATTTTTTTTTAATAATTGAATGAACTTAACTGTTTTTATTAATTTAATTCAATCTTTCGTTGTGCATCGGACTCTAATATTGATACAAAGGTACCCATTTATTTACCATTTGCGTATGTGTATAGATTTAAATAAAGTATTTGGTTGTAATCTAAAACACGGATTTTATTGAGTATATGTTAGTAGCTCGAGACGTAAGCGAACCTTCCCACCTGAGATATATTCTAAGCCCAAACAAAAACAACAAACAAGAGTCTCATGCCAAATAACGAAATTAATCGAACGTAAGTAACTATTGCAATACCAAGGAATTAATGCAGTTTCGTTGCATTATACATCAAGAGACCAGGGCCTCTGTTCAACATTACTGGGATTTGAAAATGTGATGAAAGTTATACTGCCTACTGTAAACTTTATAAAATCACGAGGTCTTACTTAAGTGCCAAGTGTTTCTCTCTGACAGTTTCCTCTGGGCGAAGATGTTTTTTTGACTGAGTCTTAATTTTCCAAGTTATAGAAGTATATTTCCAACTTAACTATTTTGAAATAGAGGGAAGAAAAAAACAGGGCGGACGCCGGTGTTCACTGTGGCTCTAGAAAGATTTAAAGCGGACACAGGTGTCGGCCATGGCCTCCTGACAATGCATTAACGAGCGAACACGGCCCTTGCCGAAGCGACTGCGCAGTATTGCAACATACAGATTGACAAAATTCTGCTTTGACAGCTTTTGGCTTGATTTGCGTTGTAGAGGACGAGTGCAATAGGGCATAATGAATAACCGCACACACCTATATTGCAACTAGCTTTGCAGCAGAAAGACTTATCTGACAGTGTTAATGTTACAATTACTGTATATAACTGTGTCACCCTTAGCAATATATTATTAGGCGATGAATCTGTAAACCATCCCTTCTCGGATAACTCCGATGACGATCCAATGTATATATGTATGTATTGTCAGACGATAACACTGATCCGGATGATGGTGATGGTGATGATGTATCAAGTCATCAAAAAACATTTAACTCAAGTAACAACCAGTCCTGGCTGTCCCTATAATCTACCAACAAACGGCCGCCCCTACTAGATACAGTAGGTAGAGACAATAAGAACGGCTACTCTCAATATGAAACACCAAATGCTACACAAGATAGCCTAATCAATGAAACAACATCAAGAGAAGACGAAAATGACCGTGGTATATTACATACATGATTTGTCACAATCAGTTTGGCAACTACCCGTACGACATCATCTGCAGCTGTTTCAGAGTGGTTATAAAACCAGAATGGCACGCTGTGATAGCAGAAAATAAACCCATCTATTATTATCTGGCTTTCGTAGACATGGACATAGTAGATTTAATGGTGCACCAAACAAAGCTGTATGCTACACAGTTAGTCACAGAGAATCCAAATATTTCTAATAATGCTCGAATACATTCCCGGGAGCTAACCATTCGACAAGAAATTTTGCTTAGGTCTAATAGGCTATATGAAAATTGCAAGAATGAACTCTATTCGTGATTACTGGTCCACGAAATGGCTGCAAGGGCGGGGGTGCCAAGCGACTATATGGTTCAGAAATTCAACCTGTATAGGAAATATCAGGTTATAATACAAGACAAGAAGGACTGGGAGAAAGGCTCTCCGATAAAAGCGGACTCGAACTGGTATACAGACGGAAGGCTCTCTCGATAAGCTTCAGCAAGGACATAACGGTAGTCCAAGCTGAGGTAGCAGCAATCCATCATTGCGTTAGAGAAGTGGAAAGATGGACCGAGCTCGGTAAAAGCGTCGCCATCTTCTCGGACAGTCAAGCAACACTTAAAGCTATTAGTTCAACAAATGTTGACTCCAAATTGGTTTGGGTCTGCGTTAGTGCCCTAAGCGAGGTGGGTTTCCAAAGGAAACTAACTTTGGCCTGGGTTCTCAGCCACGAGGGCGTGAAGGGAAATGAGGCGGCAGACGATCTGGCCAGACAAGGATCGTCGAGGCAATTCGTCGGACCTGGCCCATCCTTCGGCACCACCAAATCACAAATCAGGAAACTCATCAACGAATGGATACACAATAGGTCCAGGGATTGGTGGCACAGATCACCTGGGCAAACGCAGGCAAAGGAGTTCCTAAAAGAACAGAAGCCTGAATTCATCAGACCGCACACCTTGCAAACAATCTTCCGGTTCACATCAGCTAGATCGATCGTTGCGCCTCTTCTATGTCAGCAGAGCCAGTTATCTCTGAAGATCAAAGTACTCATTTATATGACATTCCTCCGACCAATATTGACCTATGGCGCGCTTGCCTGGTCGAGCATGACTAAATCGCATGTCAAAAAACTGGAAGTGTTGCAGAACCGGACACTGCGAATGATCACTGGGGCTCCCTGGTATGTAAGGAACTCCCAACTTCGGACGGACCTGGACGACCCCAGCTTCACCTGGCAGAAGAACTTAAAAAACATGGTCTAACACTCGTTGGAACTTTGAGAAAGAATAAGCGTGAAATTCCGCCAAAATTCCTTCCACAAAAGACTAGTAAACAGCAATTTGTACGGTCTTCACACGATTGTACACTTCTCTTGCACGTATCTAGAAAGTATAAGTCTGATTCTAACAAACCAGAAATAATAGGACTTCATAATTTAAGAAAAGGTGGATAGACAAGAAATGCGCCATATATTCCTCTAGTAGAAGAACCAAACGCTGGCCACAGCAATTTTTTATCAATTATTTTCACCTCTAAGTTTCACCATCAATGAAACTAACGCTACAAAATCAGGAAAATCCAAGGAACTAAAAGCTACATTGGAAAGAACTATTGGAATAGCAACATCGAAAGCATATAGCGCGGAATAAGAGGAACATTGTGAGACTAGGCGTACAATTGAAGCCTTGAATAGATAAAGGGGGTATCGTGTCAAAATTAGGTTTATGACATGGATGAAGGGGCCAAGTACTTACTAATCTTGTGTCTAACTTTCACGACTCATGTGCATTGCATGTGCTGCTATCGTGTGGAAGAAGGAGGTAACGGCACTTACCCCCTTCATTCTCTAACCTGCTGCTCTGTTTGGAAGTTGTAGTGGATGTTTAGGTTGGTATGTGCTGTACATAACCTCAACAGTGTTGACGTGATTTTGGTACAATTATGTCGAACCGAGGAAGAAAACTGGTTGAATTAGCTTTAATTAATCAAAATACATCTGACAAAGATAAGTGCAAAATATGTCAGCGACCTATATGTTTCCAATGCTCGAAAAAGGTTTGTAAAGAGTGTTGTGAAAAGGAAGATATATAGCTTTCTAGAGTTGCTGTTATTTGCTTTTATGATTGTTGTTTTTCTATACGCATATTGTAGATAAATATTTTTGAATAAAATATAATTTCAAAGGGTGTAGCCGGGTAAGTACCTATGGGTTGCGGGGGCGATGACAATTAGGGGATATATTTGACCTCCTAAAAGTCGCCTAGAGTCAAATTGCCAGATCGAAATATTGAACGGTCTTCGAGTAAAAAAATAAAAACCAAAATTTCTTTGAAAATTTTTATTACACGATTAGCTTGTCCGATCGGAAGGTACAAAAAAAGAAAATATGCTGTTCTTTGGATGCTTGGACAGAAAAAAAATTTTCGGTTTCCGTTGATCACGTGATGAGGTTTTTTGTTTTTAATATTTTTTTGACAAAGTAGCCTTCTGTGTCTTATTGTGTGTCTTATTGTTGTCAAAATGGGTTAATTATTATGCAAATGGATGTAGAAACGGCGTTCTTAAACGGAAAAGTTAAATCAAAAGTGTATGTATAACAACCACAAAGGTATGATGCCGGTACGAATAAAGTATTAAAATTAGAAAAAGCATTGTATGGTCTCAGAGAAAGCCCAAGAGCTTGGTATGAGTGTTTTGACAATTATTTAAAAGAATTACACTTTGTAGGGAGTGAGAATGACTATTGTTTGTATATGCTAAAGGATAAAATAAAAAATAATGAGGTTTATTTAATTCTATTTGTAGACGATTTGATTATATGTTGTAAAGATAGAGCAAAGTTAGATGTTCTTAAAAACTTATTATTTAAAAGATTTCAAATGAAATATATGCGTGAAATAAATACTTATTTAGGTATTAATTTAAATTATGAGTGTGAAAAAGGAAAATAACTTTAGATCAAAAAGATTATATTGTATCGTTAAGAAAAATATATTATATTGTAACACCAAATTATACGTAAGTCCGATGGAACATAATTTAAAGCTGAAACCTGCGCAATCAGCATGTGATGAAATTATGTAAATATAGAACTTTAATGGGAGCCCTTTTGTATATTAGCTCGGGAACACGACCGGATGTAAGTTTCAGTGTGAATTACTTGAGTCGATTTCAAATTTGTTACGATAATACTCATTACAAGTGCGCATTGAGAATTCTAAAGTATTTAGTTTTAACCAAAGATTTAAAATTAACTTTTGATAGAAATTTAAATGCTGACATTTTAGATTGTCATGTTGATGCAGCTGGGCAGGTGATATTACCGATAGGAAGTCGACGACTGGATATGTAATTAAAATGTAGAGAAATGTAATTTATTAGAAATCTAAGAAACAAAATAGTGTAACAAAATCATCTACATCAGCTGAGTATGTACCGCTATCAGAGTGGGTAAGTGAATTACAAGTTGTAAGGGACATTCTACTAAATTTTAATGTTAAACTTCCTGATCCAATAAATGTTTACGAAGACAACTCTGGTGCAGTAAATATAGCTAAGTTTGGAAACCTGCAAAAATTCTAAGTATATAGAAACACATTATCATTTTGTAAATGAAAATTATCTTAGTGGTGTAATTGATATAGTTAGTTAAAGGGGATTCCGAAGAAAATGTTGCGGATACCTTAACTAAGCCATTGAGTCGAAATCAATTCGAAAAATGTAGAGATAATTTAAATGTAAAATAGTCATAGTTTGAATATACATATGTACATATAGTTATATTCCCATAACTAGTTTAAGAAGCATGTATACTTGAAAACATGTTAGAATTGTCATTTAGTTCTAGCCTTCAAAACTTTCCATAATTTAGGTAATTTAGGTAATAGATACATTAAGACTGCAACTTCGATTTCCCTTTTTAGAAAGCATGTAAACCTTTTCCTTTTGGCAAAACTGACAACAACGAGTCAGTCTTTCTTATACCTTTATGCAGTAAGCTTGTGTATTAGGATAGACATATAAGTACCTACATATTTTTGTAATACTTAAAAATAAATTACTTTTTAAAAATCCCTTCGTGATTTCGTAAAACGTAATTGGCGCTGCGAACAGGATATCCAAACGTGCAAACAATTCGTGCATCGGCAATTTTTAAATTCTTATTGGATATTCACGAACCTCACCAGGCAAAAGTGTGTTACCTTGACCAGCCGCAGAAGCTTTCCAACCTCGAAGAAAACCTTCTGGCAACACGTCGTAACACACCAAGCCCAACCCAAGAGACCCATCGTTTGAAGGATCACCAGCTAGACGCGGAATCCAACTCCAAACACCCAGCTAGACATCGGAGATGTTATTAGCCGTTTTCGTACTCCTGTAAGTACACTCCATCTTTTTCCTTTGCAATTTTTTCTCTATACACTATACACGTATATACGCTTCATGAACTTTGATCGCGATAGATCACCTATAGGAAGAGACACGCGTTCAAACATTGTACCCCCTGAAATAGTCGATAATCCTCATTTAGAATTCGAAATGAACAATTCAAAATTTGCTGAAATAAATATCGCGAAAGAAATTGTTCCTAAATATGAAGGAGGAAATAAAAATTTATCATACTTTTTGCAACAATGCGAAAAATTTATCAGTGCATACAAAGACTCAACTCCGGGTCAAGAACAAAGCACATACAACAAATTGCTTTTTGAAATTTGCTGCTCTAAGCTATCCGGTGCCGCTCGAGACACGATTGTAGTTTCTAATTGCAGTACGTGGACTCAGGTAAGAACCGAATTGTTAAATCGTTTTGGCGATCAGCGAAACGAAACTCTCCTCGAGAATGACTTAATGACCTGCTATCAACTACCTAACGAGACATACGACTCATATTTTGAACGTATTAAAGCAAAGCTACAACAATTGTTAGAACACGTGAACCTTAGAGAAGCAGACCAAAATATCAGAATTTATAAAAAAAGTATGTATGATCTCAGAGCCCTGAACACTTTCCAAGCCGGTCTGCTAGAACCCTATCGCTCGTTTATTTCATATAAAGCAGCGGTTTCCCTAGAAGATTGTCTTGTACAG
The DNA here is from genome assembly GCA_004785975.1 of Popillia japonica. Taxonomy (NCBI): domain Eukaryota; kingdom Metazoa; phylum Arthropoda; class Insecta; order Coleoptera; family Scarabaeidae; genus Popillia; species Popillia japonica. Next base: position 28,514 of record SMLS01075283.1, read on the forward strand.
TTGCGTAACTACGACAACCACAAACAACAAGTGAACTTCTTAAACTTCATCAGACAGAAAAAACCTTTAGCCCCGCAAAAGAGCTTCGTCATGAACAAGCCTCACACACCTTCGCCAGCTAATCCCCCAGCTTTCGTACAAGTGCCAAACTTCCAAACGACGCACAATGCGTACCCAACACAGTTCAATCGTTTCGATCAGCAGAGTACTCGTATACCAAACACGAGTCCATTTCCTCGCGGGCCCGTGCAAGTTAACAGGAAACCCGCCGAAAGCACATCTTTTGGTAACAACGCCAACAAGCAACAGACCTTCCCGAAACCGACACCCATGTCGATTTGCACAGCCACCACCGCGAAACCTAGTGTAAACTCTCCATATAGACATCCGAATTTCTTCCGTAGCACAGGACCCCCTAAGTTTACTGTTGAAGAATTGTACAATATGGAAGAGACAACGCCGATCGAGTACGATCAATCGGATGTCGAAATCGAACCCGAATATGACAACGAATCAATTCCTCACAGCGAAGTCGAACAATCTGATGAAAATTTTCAGGTACAGGCCTCCACGGACCCATACTCGACTTAAACACACTTAGTTCAATGCCAAGACTACCGTTCATAACGATCCCCGGGTTAGGCCTTAAAGTACTAATTGATTCAGGCGCATCAAACTCGATTATGAACCCAGGTCCCGCTTATGATAACTTCAAACATTACATCTTTCAAAAGCCGTTTACAATCAAAAGTCTTACTCAAACTATAACAAGCAACGAGAACATTTCATACCCGATACTACAAGAATTCGGTATCGACCACCAGGTAGACTTCCACATTCTAAAATGGCACGATAGATTTGACGCTCTCCTCGGTAGTGACGACTTCCATAAGCTAGGCGTTAAAATCGACTACAAAACGCAAACATTAGAAGTAGGTCACGTAAAAATCCCTTTCTTTATGGAACTAAATCCAGCTAACTTCCAACCCTTCAGACAGGTTGTTACCAATTCAATCAGAGTTCCAGTAAATATCGAACAAGGTCAGGTGTTAATTCACGAAACGAAGGTAGGAAGTATTGTGATACCCGAATCAATTTCACACGCGAAGAAAGGTATCTGTGTCATTCCGCTAGAAAAAGAACATAAGGTGGAAATTAATTTCTGTACTCAACTGGATGTCGAACCCCTTACTAATTTTGAGACAAGTAACCTCCAAAGCGAACCCACGCAAATAAGTATCGCGAGTGCCCTTCGTACCGAACATCTAAACCCTGAAGAGAAATATAAAATAATAAATCTATGCAACCAATACAAAGATATATTCTACTCCGAAAATTCCGACCTTACATTCACAAACGCCGTTAAACATGAAATTAGAACTACAGACAATGACCCTGTATACTGTAAGTCCTTTCGTTATCCGTACCATCTTAAAACGGAGATCCAAAACCAAATACAAAAGCTCCTAGACAACAAGATTATTCGTCCCAGTATCTCTCCGTACAGCTCACCTGTCTGGATAGTCCCGAAAAAACTGGACGCAAGCGGTAAACGCAAATGGCGACTCGTAATCGATTATCGCAAACTAAACGAGAAGATAAGTATCCCCTACCAAGAATAGAGGAAATTCTCGACAGTCTAGGAAAATGCTCATACTTCTCTACTCTCGATCTCGCGCAAGGCTTCCATCAGATCGAGATGAGCGCTAAATCGATCGAGAAAACGGCTTTCGTAGTAAATAACGGTCACTACGAATATGTACGCATGCCGTTCGGTCTTAAAAATGCCCCCAGTACATTTCAGCGCGTCATGGACAATGTCCTACGTGATCATTTATACAAATCCTGTTTTGTCTACATGGACGATATAGTGATATTCTCCAAGTCCTTGCAAGAACATCTGATACACACGAAACAAATATTTAATAAACTTAGGCAGTACAATCTAAAGGTACAATTAGATAAGTCGGAATTCCTCAGGAAAGAGGTAGGATTCTTGGGCCACGTTATCACGGCCGACGGAATCAAACCGAATCCCGCGAAAGTTAAGGCCGTACTAGAATATCCCCTACCTAAAAACATTAAGGAAATTCGCGCCTTTTTAGGACTTGTAGGCTACTACAGACGTTTCATCAGAAACTTCGCTAAAGTAGTACAACCACTCACTCGCTGTTTAAAGAAAGGCACGAAGATAGACCCAGCTGATCAAAATTACATCCAAGCTTTTCATCCCTGTAAGGAATTACTAACAAACGCACCTATTCTCTCCTACCCCGACTTTGACCAAAACTTTCACTTAACCACAGATGCTTCGAACGTCGCCATAGGTGCCGTTCTGTCCCAGAATTCGAAGCCTATCGCTTTCTATTCGAAAACGCTAAATAGCGCAGAACGTAATTACTCAACTATAGAACGCGAATTATTCGCTATAGTAGAATCTTGTAGACACTTTAGACCCTATCTCTTTGGTCGACCATTCGTTATCGAAACAGATCACAAACCGCTAGTTTGGCTATTCTCCCTAAAAGAACCTAGCTCGCGCTTGGTGCGATGGAGACTCAAATTAGAAGAATTTCAATACAATGTCACGTACAAAAAGGGAAAACGTAGTAGCCGACGCGTTATCCCGCATAGAGATCAACACGAGAGAGGCCATCGCCGAAGACGACCTAGATCTACTTTCAATCCTCCCTAACGTAGACTTGGCCGAAGAACTGCCCCTAGACGATTGTGACGAGATCCTTGGTAACCCAGATAGAGATGACGGCTCCGATATAACTACACACACCTCCGCGGAAAACCCAATTTGCGCTATACCCATTTCCGATAAACCCGTGAACCACTACGTTAACCGCATAATTATAAAACTGGGCGACCAGCACGACGTAAAATACAAAAAGATCTTTTCGAAACATAACTACACCCTCACCGTAAGACGTGGACACGAACTACAAAACCTAAGTGAAGGGTTAAAACAAATAATTGACCCCAAACACCTTTACGGCATCTACTTTTACCACAAAGAATTAGAGCCTAAATTCAT
>SMLS01075284.1:0-38190 GCA_004785975.1 Popillia japonica
TAGATATACTGGCTTTACAGGAAATTAGATGGAAAGGTCAGGGTAGGATAGATAAGAAAACTTATACTATATATTACTCGGGTGAAATGAAACAAGGTCAAAACGGTACAGCATTCATGGTCAACAGAAAGGTTGCAGGAAACGTGTTGCAATTTAGGGCAATTAGTGGCAGACTGTCGTATTTACAAATTAAGAACAAACAAGCCAATATTTCGATAGTGAATGCATATGCACCGACTGAAGAATCAAATGACAATGATAAAATAAAATTCTACGAAGAACTAGAAGACATCTGTGAAACTGTACCTAAAAATGATATACTACTGCTAGTAGGCGACTTTAATGCTAAGGTAGGGAGGGAAGTATTTAACTCAAAGGTAGCAGGAAAGGAAACTATACATGATAATACGAACGATAATGGCAATAGACTATGTAATCTGGCCACATCACTGAATTCACTCATTGTAAGCACAAAATATAAGCACAAAAAGGAGCACAAGATAACATGGATGATACCTGGGAGTCAGGCTGGAAATCAAATAGACCACATGTTAATTTCAAGGAAGTGGGGCAAAATAGTACAGGATGTGAGATCATATAGAGGGGCCAATGCTGACTCAGACCATTATTTAATAATGGCAAAGCTGAAAATGAGAATAATCCGAAATTTTAAAACTCAGAGGCGGAAGAGTGGAGAGGAAGGAGAGATGGAAGGTGGAGAAACTAAAAATTCCAGAAATAAAGAAAGAGTACGTGCAGGAAATGGAAAATAGATTAAAGGACAAGACAAACGATATAGATAAAGAGTGGAATAATATTAAAGAATCAATGTTGTACGCTGCAGACAGAATATTACAGAGAAAGGAACATGGATGGCAGAAGGAATGGTTTGATGTGGAATGTCAGCGTAAAATCGATAGAAAGAATCAAGCTAGAAATAGATGGATTTACAGTCGAAGCTTAGAAGATGTATTAGACTACAAAGAGAAAAGAAAGGATGCCACGAAGTGCTGTAAGAAGAAAAAAGAACAGTGGATTCAAGAGTTTATGGAAGAAATTGAAATTAATAGAAAAGATAATAGAAAGCTATTTGAACTTATTAAATCCCAGAATAAACAAAAGAAGCCAGTAGTAAACGTAACGAAAGAAACATGGGAAAGATACTTCAAAGAACTTTATCGAGAAAACAGGGAAATTGATCATCAATGGAAAATCGAAGATAATAGAGACAGTGAAGAAACAGAACCAACCTTCGAGGAATTCCTAGAAGTGATAAAGCTGCTTAAATGTAACAAAGCGCCTGGGCCAGATGAAATAATTAATGAGGTAATCAAGAATGGAGGAAATGAACTGTTAACTCGAATTCATAACATAATTGTTCAAATTTGGAAGCGAGAGATGATGCCAAAAGAGTGGAAAAATGGATTATTGGTACCAATATTTAAAAAAGGAGACTCTACGAAATGTGAAAACTATAGAGGAATAATGCTCTTGAACACTGCTTATAAGATTCTAACGTCTATTATCAGGCAGAGGATAGGAAAATACTCAGAGAGAAGGCTAGGAGAGTACCAGCAAGGTTTTAGAAAGGGTAGGTCCACCATAGATGCAATACATGTTATGACACAAATAATAGAAAAAGCATACGAACATAATATCGAATTACACGTGCTCTTCCTAGATTTTAGACAGGCTTTTGATGGCTTAAACAGACAGAAAGTACTAGAAGACATGCAAGCGATGGAAGTACCAGCAAAGCTTATAAGATTAACCAAGATGACAATGGAAGGATCACGTGCAAGAGTTATAACGAATGAGGGAGCAACGGAAGAGGTGGAAATACAAACCGGAGTGAGGCAAGGAGATGCACTGTCGACTACACTATTCAATATAGCCTTGGATGGAGTAATTAGTGCATCAGGTATCGAAAGATCTAGTATAATAAGCAGTACAGTTCAAGCCATAGCATATGCAGATGATATAGCCCTGATCGCGAGAAGTAAAAAAGGATTGGAGGAAACATTGGAAGCAATAGTAGCGGGAGCAAAGAGGAGAGGCTTAGAAATAAACCAGAGCAAAACAAAATACATGATGAGCTCCCGGAACCAAACAAAGGCAACTCAAATCAAATTAGGACCTTACAAATTTGACAAAGTAGAACACTTCAAATACTTAGGAGTAGTGGTAAATGGCAACAACGACAGAAGCATGGAAATTAACGAACGTCTACAAGCGGGCAATAGAGCATATTGGAGTTATCTAAGGTACTTAAAAGATAAAAGTATAAGCAGAAAAACTAAGCTGCAGATTTATAAAACGGCAATCAGACCCGTGGTGACATATGCCGCCGAAACGATGTGCCTTACACAAAGATGCGAAGACAAACTAAGAGTGTTTGAAAGGAAAATACTGAGGAAGATCCTAGGGCCAAAACGAACCGAAGATGATGAATATAGAATTTTGTGGAATTATGAAATCAATGATATAATGGAGGGGGGAGATATAGTAAAATACATTAAAGCGCAGAGACTGAGATGGTTTGGCCACGTGGACAGAAGAGGAAAAGAGGAACTAATTAGGAAGATAAAAGATTGGAGGCCTACAGAAGAAAGACCGAAAGGACGACCAAAGGCAAGATGGGAAGATCAAGTAAGAAGAGACATACAAAAGTTAAAAATAAACAATCCGAACTTAATAGTGAAAGACAGAGAAGAATGGAACAGAGTAATAAACACAACAAAAAAAAAACATGAACTTCTGAAGGAAACACTGGGACCAAGCGGAGTAATTCACCACAAAGAAAAGAATTGAAGAGCTTCTATGAAGCGGCTTTATTCCAACTGGAATGTTTAGCCTATATATATTGTGTAATTGTAATCGTAAATGTCACTACTTACTATTAAAATGAACTAGATATTTAAAAAAATCGGTTTTGTCATTAAAAAGCAATCTAGAAAAGGGGCAGGGGGTAATTTTCTACGGCTTTCTGCAAACCAAATTTTAATATAAGTGTATGTGATTGTAATATAGCAATAACCTGTAGATATTGGATTGCATCACCATGTCTATTTATTCGTAAACTGGATTTTGTCAAACCAAATCAAGTGTGTAATTTAGATGAAAATAACTGATTTGATCTTTTACTTTTAAATTGTTTTGCGCTGTACATTCTGTCTGTTATTTAAATATGGTATATAAAAACCAAAACAGAAATTGCAGGTAACCCGTTATCTCAAAATTGTGTCGTTGTTTAATAGATAAAGATTCGATATTTACAAAGCTATTCTACAAGTCCTACAACTTATATTGTTTCAAAGTTTGGTCCGCAACCCATTGACCAGTTGTTCGATTCTTCTCCCAAGATTAAATTAGACAGCATTCGATTAGATTAAAAAGAATTAATCACTGCGTATTGTCTATTTATTGTCACGTAAGAAAATTGTACAACGTCGTATGGAGTAAGATAGAACGGCTATTGGATGGATAGTTTACAATTTAACAAATTATCTTCGCATGTATATGAAATACTTTGTGTTAATTCATTTTGCATATGCCAATCTTGAATGAATTTTTAGCACTTCTCCGCAATGCTGCATACATATAATGCTAAATGTTACTTGGTGTAATCCGCCAGAGGGAAATTACCCACTATAGTAACAACATTCACAGCAACTGTAATGGTCAAATTGAATGCCGCCCTACCATAGTTAATAATGTAATGAAAGCATCTGTGTTTGACCATCTGTTACAGAACGAGATACCAATTGAAACGACCATAAAAGGTATACAAAAAAAAATTGCCGCTACCATTATTACCATCAATGTACAACGTGATGATGTAGGCCCGGCTTTGAGGGAGGAGTGACAAAGCTATTCATCGGACGTATACCAGCGTGTGGAATTGCAAAAAAGTAGCCAAACCCATTGGAAAATGGTCAGCTTAAGAAATTCATTACAGAATATATGCCCAAATTCACAGAAGACCCTCTGAACACAGGCAAAAGAAGTGTTAAGCTAATTGTAGATATACTAACAGCACACTATAGACTCAATGATATATGCACAATATTGGTATGCTATGTGCACTTCCACCTGGGGCATAGAAAGACAAGTTGTTAAATGAGTTTAAAAGGAAATAAGAGCTACTCTGATGACGACAGTAGAGGAACTGTTGAAACGTCGGATTGTGATAATCCTACAAACGATGGCAATAGCCCAACCAACAATTTTAGATATCATAATCCATTGTCAACAATCTCTCGTCATCAGTTATGTGCACTATTTGTCAGATTTCTTCTGTCTGACAAATTGTGCATATAGCATACCTATATACTCGTCGCGCATTTTATGTCAATACAAGAAACTAGCCAGAGTGAGGCTGGATTGTACTGGAAAATACCCAGACACGGCTAATTACATGACAACTCCGGGCAATGCTGGAGATTCTCATAAAAAATGCAAAGCTAGAGCAAGTCATCTAGACAATGGAGATCCACAATAGATCCACAGATCGCAGTGGAAAGAAGAACTACCAATATACTACTTCACTCACAATCAGTACTACTTCAAAAACATCAAACAAATTTGCATCAGCAGCGGGTTTCAATTAGAGTAGAATTATATGATTTCTAAGAATAATATTAATCCTAACGTAAAATTGAAAGTGCAAATTATGACTTCTAGAACAGCTTTTGTTTCTAACCAAACTATAAAAGACACACTTTAGGCAATATGATAAGTCAAATTGATACGATTTTAAAGTACTTAAATAATTTTTGAATGATTGACATAAAACCAGTTCTTCCTGAGAAAAATTATAACCATGGTTTCCATTACACTCACATAAATATTATGGTACCGCACCGATGAAGCTGGAGCCAAAAACTAGAAATCTAGCAAAAATAGTTGACAAGCTGTGGAATTAGCAAAGATAGTTTTGCTACTCCATTGTTGATTCAACAAATTCCAGATTAGCCCAAAATTTTGCTTAAATTACAAACCAATTATTTCTGGTTTTACACTTAGCACGATATTAACAAACAACATTATTATTAATTAACACATTTATATTTGATAAAATGAGTTTTAGAAAATACTTTATTCTACTTACTATAGTAACTGGATTCACATTTGTAATTCGATCAGAGAGCCTCTTAAGGTTGTTATCATCATTAACATAATAGTACCTTTTCGCAAACTTAAAACTAATGGTGTTATTTGGATGCCACGTAATGTTGACTTTGTCCTTAATTTCATAAAAAGAATAAGGACCGACTTCCTCAAATTTAAATTTGGTGCAATTCAGGTATACTACGCAGTCTTTCGCATTTGTCCAATTAAAAAAATAAAAGTTAATTATAGGCGGTGGATCGTTCGTTACCCAAGCCCTATACGATTCCGAATTGGGATTGAAGGCTAATGCAGATTTGATTATATATTCGTGGACTGTACTAAATTGCATTAAAAAAATAAATCCTAGCGAAATGACTATTGTTCCCATGACTAGAGCAATTTTCTTCATACTATGCGTCACTGATCGTGTGTATTTTATTTCCATTTTCTTCTTGGTCCTGGAACAAATTTGGGATAAAATATTAATTCAAGAAGTATAAAGAAAGAATAAATAAATACCGAACTTATGGAAAATAATAAGATATAAACGGCAAAAATTGATGGAACTAGGATCTGTGAAATTTATGTTCTTGTAATGATACACATAGAATTTATACTATGTATATACAAATGTATGTACATACATACATATGTATGCATAATATGTCTCGAAGAATTTCGGTTAGGTTGGCACCGATTTTTGAAATAGCAAGAAGAAGAATTTCAAAATAGTTTTAGAACGAACGCATGTAGCACAAAATCAATACAAGTAAAATTTCAAATCGAAATACCTATTTATTACATCCCCATATTTATCTAAGCAAAACTCATTGAGACATGCCCTGTATATATTCTATTAACAGAATTCTTGTCGACGGTAAAATGTCATTTTTTGAAGTGTAGTCCAGTCAGTCAAGGCTAAAGATATCTATCGAATTTTTAATGCTTGTAAAACAAATTTGCCTTGACAATAAATCGAATGGACTGCTGAAATTCTTTCCCTACTTTGCAGTAAAAAGGTTGTTGTCTCTAGAGTGATTGACTATGCCTATCCCTCCAAAAATAAGTGGCAAAACGTCGCAAACCTGTTTTAGAGACCATATTTATTTTCCAATCAAGGATGTTTAGCTAAAACAGGCTAGATACAAAATTACCGATATGGAGCACTAGTGCTAAAAAATATGATTGTGTTTGGTGTGTTCTGCAAATACACACCAAACACAAAATAACAACAATAACCTATTCTATGAAAATGTAAAGCACTCTGCAACAACAACATATTTCCATTTTGTGTCCAAAATGAGCAACATATGACTTCTACATGTGCTGTTGCTAGTATGTACCATAATTTTGGTACACCCGATGCTTCCTGTATTTAACGTAATTTCTTAAAGGATGCTTAGACATGATAAAGATTAATATTTTATTAGTAAACTTACATTAGATTGTATCTAGAAATAGTCAAGGAATTTATCACATAAAATTTTCTAATCAACTAAGCTTTTCCTGAATATAAGACAAAATCCTGACGATATGCATTTACCAGAAAATCTATTGATAAGATAATATCGACCCATGCAACGAAAACTATAGTAACTACATTTAAGTTGAACTGAGATATCAGCATCTAAAGTTTTTTCATGAGAAAAATCTTTTAAATTGCTTTATTTCACACAGAGATTATACAGAGGAGGTTATCAATGATCTAAAAGTATAAAAATAACAAAAAATTCAATTTTTCTGTTATTTTTTGTGGATTTGCTATAGTTCTCGTTGAATTAATTGAAGAAACAACACACAACACACATACTTTAAGGTAATAGTACATTTGTTAAGAAGGAACAATATTTTTAAACGGTATTAAAGCAAAAGAAAGCATTAGTCTGAATTAGTTGAATTGTTATATGCTTCATCTTCTTCACTATTTTCACTTCGGATTTCTATTTCAGGATTGTTAGTTATCCGTTTCAATTTTTCATTTTTTCCACCTTTGGCCTTAAAAGACAGGTAACAACCATGGTAAAGTTTAGGAAAGTCATTCAATTTACATAAGTCTAATAAACTGTTCAATTTTTTGGGAGCAAGATCGTGTACAATAAAGGTAACTTCTTGAGAGTAGCATCAATGATATTGGATTTATTCTTACGAATCCCTTACCTTAAATTTGTTGTTTTAAATTCATCAGTATAGGAATACTTAAATTTCATTTCATGAGACAGCGCTGGAAAAAACTGAACTGCTTCCTATCTGGCTTATTTTCAAAGTTTCTCCGTCGTCGTCTTTATCCCAATTTTTTTATTATATTAAGGAAGTAACTCAACTTAGTATACTTTTCGGCAAAGGAAATGTGGACTATAAACTTGCTATATCTGCTTAATATACGTCTACTTGCCTAGGTTTTCGTTACTGAGCTACTACACTTTTCCACTAAACAGAGCTTGGATTAATGTATTAATACCATATAGTAATTCAAAACCGACATTTTTTGAGTTACGATAGTCTTCGTTGCATGGGTCGATATTTTCATTAGGTGTAGATTAACAGAGGTTTAATACTCCCTAACTAATTTGCCGAAAGGAATTTACAAAAGTTGAGCAAATTATAACGTTGCATGTTCGGATTTCATAATTTACTATGAAGGAACAGATATGTACACATACTATGAAAGGCAATAACAGCAATGTTTTGTCATTCATGGAAGATTGTAGAATGTACCGAATATTCATTTTTATTCTCTTAACTCGCTTAAAATTATCGTGCAAAGTCTAGTCCGTTTAAATTAATTGAAATGGTCTCTGTACAAATATGTATATAATATAAAGCGATCTAATACATATGTACATATAATGCTTTGTCAAAAATCCAAATTGTAAGTCATCGACAAGGCAAGAATTCTGCAGATAATGTAGTGATATTGCACATTAAAAGTAAACTATTCCTACAGAAACTCCTGTGGATTGGAAACGTAGTTTGTCAAACTAAATTCATTTTACATTACCCTAGAACAACTGTCATACCTAGAATTATAATTGAATAAAGGGTGATGTTGCACTGCGATCCAATGATTTATTGTGCCCCGTACATGAGCTATAAGTTGTTGGTATTTACCCACAGTTATAGTTGTAAGATTCGTAAGATTAAGATGTTGGTTAATAGTCGATGCAAACAAGTATCAAGAACTTATATACAGGGTGTTTCACCGGTAAAGGAACGGTCTTCTATGTCTAAACGGTAAAATTTTTATAAAAACTTTTAAAGCAATATTGTGCAGATCAATAGTGGCTACAATCTAAAAATATTTTTTAGTATATACGGTGTCCCAAAAAAGTGTGACACATCAAAGTTATGTCTTTTCTTATGGAACACCATATATTTAGCAGCAATTTTGAATTCTATGCAAAAAATAAGACCAACTTTGATAAAGGTTCCCTATATGAAACTATCACAGTTTTTAAGATATTTTGATTTTTTGTCAAATGCAATATTTTTGAAAAGGTTGTTTAATTTCGACATCCATTGATTTAAAATAAACGTATTGTAATCTGAAATAATGGGATAATGACCTAATGGATTACTCTACTTAGTACTCTTGAACGGTTTACAGGGTGTTCAGAATATGACGTTCTTTTATGAGTACCTGTAAACCCCATTAACTTGATTATTTTAAACGGAACACCCTATATTTTATTTATTTTTCAGAATGTCATTTTAGTTATCTTTCAAACTACTGTAGCATTCCCTATACCTAAATGTTAAAATATTGATGTAATATGCAATTTCTCAATTTTTTAGCAAGTTTCTCTATAAATTTGTTTAAAAAAGTTTGCGGTGATTACTCTGTAACAATAACGAGATACTGTCACTTAATCACACTTCATTCTGTTTAAAATAGATGATTAAAAAAAAATAGAAATTTCGGGCGTTATACAGACAATACAACTACGACGTCCAACTTCCTTCAAGTAGCCACACTACTAACATAAATTTATCTGCTCAAACAATTTTGTAACACGTATGGTCAATTAAATAAAATATTTTTGATTCCATATCGCATATGCATAATATTTTAATTAATTCTCTTCGATAAATATTTGCTTCGTCGTTCAAAAAATATTTAAGAATAAATTAACATTATCTGCACATGTGAATAATTGTCTGACTAAAGATTATGCGCATGTTGCAAGTAGAATTGATGGATGTATGTATTTTTTCTGTCCTAATGTTTTCTTACATCATCATCATCCTCTACAACATTCAAAATTTCTTCTTCTATATTCACATTTCCTTAATGAGCGATCCCGTGACCCTGGCCAAGATTGTTTTCCGTCTTCCGTTCACGTTCCTATCTGCTGTATCTATTAAAGCCGATAAAACTCTTTTTATATAAAACATCACATAAGATTCAAGTTTTTTATATGTTCTTATATTACATTTTCATACAAAACAAAGTTAAAATATTAATTGAAACGGTATTAAATAGTAAACTACTACTAGTAAACACTCGCAGGCGTTGCATATTTCTACCTGAATTTCCCTAAGTAACATACATAACTCACATGAATTTTGTTGAAATGTTTTTACAAAGGCGTCTAAAGTACTTAACGTCATTACACCTCACTCTTAGTTGTTAAGAGCGGCAGTGATTGGTAACACCATTGACGCCTAATATGCTATAAGCAAATATGTTAAGTTAAAAAGTAGTAGTTAGCAAAATATCTATCATCTCCTCCAAATATACCATAGAATATTTTATAACACTATCAGAAGATTGAATCAACCGCATTTATCGCTCAGTATACGCGCACTGGTATATCCGTCCCGATAACAATGAGGAATACGTGAAATATCAATAAAACCTTTATTACATTAGTTACTTAAAACACGTTTTTCCAAAAGGAGCTGTTGTCGTTAGCTGATCATAAATTTATTTATTACAACTGTAGTAATTTAAAATTCAACAACTGGAAACCCTCATAATAGAGACCGTGAGCCGTGAAAGCCTTCAATAGCATTTCATTTCGGTTAAAGTTGTTTAAAACTTTATACCGCATTACTTGTATCATTATTATTTTAATCAATAAAAAATATTTCAAAACAGTGAAATTGGTTAAAACTTTTCATTCAATATCTAACTAAACGGTACTATACTACATTCACACTGTCGCGGATGACATTGGAAGAATTTTCCATAAAAAGCGTTGGAATTTCTGCAAACTCTCAAATAAAGTCGCCCAAATGCTTTCTGATTTTCTTCGTCTGTCCTTCGCTCCTGAAGAAGTCAGCTACATTACTGATGAAACATCGAGTTTCTAGTTTCTTCCCCTTTAGTTATCTATTTTTGTTTTTTTTTGTTATTGCACTGTATATATTTACACTTATAATACCTACTCTTGCACTGGTACCCGACGATCTATTGTTTCCCCTTACATCAGTTAGCAAGTGGCTGGAATTTGCTTGGAGCTATAGCTCCCCGTCAACTCTAAGGATTTTTATAAATTGTAATAGCGGTGATGATTTCAAGGAGGGTATTTCTCCCTCGTCGATGATAGCTTTGCCGAAATAACCAGCATGAGTTGCTGCAATAGCCGTGAAGTTGCGTATCAAGTGCTCCAGATTTTCGTCATCTGCCCCGCAAAATCTACAGTCGCTACTATGTTCCAAACTTATCCCTGTCCAATGCCCATAAAGTGGCAGTGCTATGTAAGAAAACTCACAAGTACACGTACTTTGCTCCCATTTAGTTCTAGCATAGTCCTTGCTCTTTGTTTATTGAGATTTCCAAGGAATGCTTTGGGGTGTCTCAAACTACGAAGATTCTCTCATAGGGTTGCGCTAAGCTTCTCCTCCCCGTCAATGAGTTCCCTTTTATAGGCACTCATATCTATTCCCCAAAACGATTCCGGTCCAACAAACGATGTTGTGGCGGCCTTTTTTGCTAATATATTAGCTATCTGGTTGCCACTGATTCCCTTATCTCTTGGCACCCAGCATAATGCAACTCTGTTTTATCTGCCTAGATTGTTTAGTTTCCCTAAGCGTTCCCAGGCTAATTTCGATCTAATGGTGTTAAAACTTAACGCCATTATGGCTGCCTCACTGTCGGAGAAGCCGCTGGGGTAAATTGCCATTGGTATTTCCGCTCAGTAAACTAAAAAGTGAGAAGAGCCCCGCCAGAGTCGGTTCAAAGCCTTATGGGCAACTCCCACACTGTAAGGCTGCGAGGGCTAAAATAACCTTCAAAGCCGCAGTTGGACTCATGGCGCCGGTAATGCATACACATGCCAACAGTTTCAGCTTATCAAGAGTATTCCTGATTGTTACTTGTGTGACGGTTATGTTTCCATAGGTCTTGCGACACTGATGTATAACCATTGCAGTATATTTAGGTTGAAGCCCCACGTTTTGCCTGCTAGGTTGCGATATATCATTAAGGCTCTTGTTGCTTTATTCATTGTCAGTGGAATGTGTTTATTTCATAAAAGTTTTTTGTCCGGCGAGATTTGTATACTATGCATTTTACTCATGATCGGATAATATTTATAAAATTAAATAATAAATTATTAAAATTAAATAAATTAATTAATAAATAGTAAATTATTATATGAACTACTAAATCACTAACTTTCAAAAATATAATAGTATTAAATTTAACGATATTTTGCCAAATGATTGGTGCTATCGATAAGTAAGGTAGCAGTTCATGAAGCTAGCCAGAAAATTGCTATTACGTACATATATATATGTATCTACCTTTGTAAATTAGAAATGTTCACTTTGCTAACCGATAGGAAGTAAAAAATGTTGCAGTTTGCAAATTTCTCTACACGTTACCTAGAAATTGGCAGCGTGATTTACAAATGGAACTGTAAGACGATTTTGTGCCAGTCTTGAAAATTGAATTAATTTTTACCAGTACATCATATACAAAAAAAAATTATGTAATTCAATTTCATCAACTGTATATAAAATATCAAGTAGAATCTAAAGATACAATAAATCTATAACTTTTGACTCTACTTACCTGTTTCTACCAATCATTACATTTCTTAAAAAAAAATGGATTCGTTTATCATTTGTAGCTACTTACGTATTTTTAGTCTCTTCTATACATTTGAAGTCCATGGTCGAAAAAAAAAAGGTTACCTAAAAGGAAGAAAAAGCTCAATTTCGCAAATGAAAATGTAATATATCTTAGCAACAATGTATTATAAAAAAGAGTATCTGGACCTTTTGTTATCACTTGTGCAGTATAAATGGAGACAGAAAGTTACGTTCAAAGATGTGGAACAGAATCGAACTTTCAATACAGAAAAATGACGGTTCTCTAACAAAGCCGCAAGTACATAAATCAACTTTCATCTGAGATACACGGCCATAAAGGTTAAATGAGTTTTGCTTTGTACGGAACCTCAATACAAAAATAAGCTACGAAGTGTTCAGCTCGTCGTTTTTCTTTGAAGGAAATAGTTGAGATAAACTCCATCAAACAATACCTACCGACGTTGCTTAAGAAACTGGCGCTTCATTTTGGCTCAGTTCTTTAAGTTTTTACGTTTAACTTATTTCGAACAGCAAGCAAACGTTTTCCATTCTTTTGTTTGTATTACTTCTCGGTATAGTCTAGACTAAAAAAAAAATAAGTCTTTGAAATTCCTCCTTCTATGATATTATTTTCATTCGATTGTACAATTTTTTGTGCAAGTAGCAATACAATATGGATTTCATCTTTTAGTGTACAGTATGATGCAAAGATATTTTTATGTCTATTAGTTTATCAAGAATTGGCATTGGGATATTACAAAAACCACCAAGTGCAATCTTCAGTGAAGGAGTCACGACGTCACGGCGTGGTTTGACGATTAATCAAGAAAAAAGATAAAGCAAAACGATAAAATGGTTGTGGATGAATGAATGAATCCCTGATAAGATGCTGATGCTTTCGATCATCTACGTAAAGCCTATACAAGATACATAGCTGAATACCAGCGTAATCCCAAAACACATCCGCTCCATCTCACATCCTCGCACAGATACAAGTACAAAATGGCGTTCAGCGAGTAATATTCCGCGTCCTCAGACCTACAGTAACCATTCTTCGAAACTACATAGAGAACGACACTCACGAGCAGCAATTCGGCAATCGGTAGGATAAGCCTACAAAAACACGGACACCCGCCAAACACCAAACGACAACTAAATCACTGCGACCCGCATAACTCAGAATAGACCATAAAAGACTTACATACATATACATGATTAACAATTCAGATATCTCTAGTGTGTAAGACAACCAACACCAAGACAACCAGAATAACAGAAGAAAGAATAGAAAGCAAGCTAGAGTAAAAGGACCACCTGAAGAAAAGGTCAAATACCCACAATATAATCTCTTAATAGAATAAATGGTCAATGTGTTTGCAGTCAATAATAATAATAATAGTAGTAATAATAATAATAATGTGAGGAACTATATACATTGTAACCGAGCTATGCGCTGTGATAAGTACATATATATGTACATACATACATACATTATAAATAAATTCTTGGAAAAAAATTGTTCGATACTCATCACAAATGCCGGTACAGATTATAGACTACTGTGTAGCTGTAATCTATATAAAAAAATACGTATTCCATAAGAATTTGAACTATCCGTTGACTGCATAGTAAAGGTTCAGCAGAGGAAGATACTTGCATACATAATCATCTTTATGTATCATATATCTTCTAAAACCACACTAGTATTTGTCAAGATAGTGTTTGCTTTCATACTCCCCTGTAAGTAATATCATCTACTAGTGAGGAATACCGCAATAGTAAACATCTACATAATGACTACTATTTTTTTAGAAATTACAAAGATTGTACATTAGGTACAATAAAAAGAACATAACTATTCTTAACAATATAAGCTTTATTCTTAACAATATAGGCTTTATTCTTATCAGTTATAATGATGCCATCCTTGTAATCATTGTTAAAGGACAGAACAACTTCTGTTCTTTTACGTCGATGTTTGTATATTAAAAATCATTTCTATAAAAAACTAAAAACAGTTGTATGAAATACAGTGGAACAAGGAAGTCTTCGTACAGTAACCGTTGTAAGCTGATTTGTATATGTAACTACGAAATCTGATATACAGGGTTGCCTTTAAATCTGATAACTACGTATAAATGTGTATCTGAAAATAAGAAGGGAAATTTATTTGTAACACATCAAACATTTTCAAATTTTAGGGTCCAAAATGCAGTTAAAGTAGGTCAATTTCTTTGTTTATCCTGCATTTATACAAATATTGCTGATTTTCAAGATCACTCATATGGAAGTAAAATAGTCGATAAGAAATTGTTAGATGGTATTAATAGTGAATTGAAACGCAGCTGGCTGGTATTTGCAGGAGACCAAGACGAAGAGACATAAACATATAGATCGGCAATTGAGTGACCTACAGCGTTGTTAATTTTATCAAGTTAGCTTTTATTAGTCGTACAGCTGATCTTTCTATTGTGAAGTATTTTTATGAATACTAGATTTTGGTTATTTCTTATAAAAAAAGCTTTTTATGAAATTTTTGGTGGTCCTGTATCTACCACGAGCAGTAATACAGGCACCAATGCGGCGACGAAGTTTATTATCTACACATGTAAGGTTCGGTATGTTGTCGCGAATGCGTTGTGCTGCAACAAGACGTCCAACGCAATGTGGGTAAGTTTCGTTTCAAAACGCTTGAACAGGTCTACTACTATGCCCAGGTGTTCCGTAGCATAAACCATAATTGTTGTCGTATCGCCGAGAGTATGTCATGCAAATACTCGGATAATCTATTCCAGAAAAACTAAAAAATGCAAGTCTGCATTTAATCGTTATGGGAGCACACGTGGTCCAAGTAATTGGTCGCCTACCAACCCTGCCCAAACATTTACGGATATCCTAGCTTACAAGTAGCCATGCTTTATATCGTGGGGATTTTGGTATGCCTAATAGTGAATGTTGTGGTAATTTAAAATACCATCTTTGGTAATCGTAGATTTCGTGAAGGAAGAAAATTACTGTAGTGAGATCTGGCTGTTGAAGTTGTCTACGCTGAGACCACAATTTCGCGGGCAACTTCTAGTTCCATTAAATTTTGCACGCATTGCATATGGTACGGTTGCACTAAATTCGTTTTCAAAATTTGATGCACGGTAGCTTGAGAAACATTTACTTGCAGTGCCAAGTTTGTTGTGCTTATACCGCGATTTGCTTCCACAGTGTTTAAAATTTGCTTTCTTAGAGCACTCTGCGTGATTTTTCAAGACCGCGACCTTCGTAACGTGGAATTACCTACTGTACCTGTATCCCGAAGCCGATATACAACTCCTGCAATCATGGCAGTCGAGGGATGATGTCGATTTGGGAAACGTTCTGCGTAGATTTTTTTTGCTGCAAGACTATTTTCCTCTGTTACTTCAGAAATTAAAATCATGTCGGTATATTTGATATTCGTATACGCCCATTCATCGATTTATAGAAAGAGAATACTACTTTTGAGTTGACTTATATATCAGATTTCGTATTTAAATATACAAATCAGTTTATAACTGTTATCGTACGAAGACTTCTTTGTACCACTGTATATCTAAAGCACATGTATATTTCTAATGTTGAATGGAAACCATGTTTTAGTTCCATCATTCGCGAATGTTCATCTTGTTCATCTTGTCGATTTACTTATCAGTTATTTTAATAGCTCTGTTGATAATATTTTTCTTCATTAATAACAACGTACTTGAAATATACTCGCGTTCATTGTCACAGTTTCTTGTTATTGTAGAGATTACAGGCATTTATCCGATAATCATTCTTAATTCTGTGCATACTTATTTAATAATGAGTATAATAGTTTGCATTATCTAGTATCACCACGCGTTTATAAATGAATATTTTGCGTTTGTGTTCCAAATTAATTTAAACAAGTGAGTATATAAGAATTAAAAGCGTTTGCAACCGCAAATGAACTTATCTATTGCTAAATTATTTATACATATACTTTCGTTGTTATAAGCAAGTAGGGCGGTGATACTGGTTGGGAGAGGTATTCTATAGCGTACTAATGCATGATACAGCTGATTAATTACATTCTGATGAGTGGAACATGCTAATATGATGTGGTTGATATCAGCCACTTTAAAGCCACAAGAACACTCCGCCGAATCAATTATGCCCAATTGATATAAATGTGAAGAGAACCGACCATGGTTAAACTTCATTCTAGCCAAGGTGGACCGGCTGAATCTGGATATGCTTCGATCTCTATACCAATAGTTTTGTTTCACTTGGGGGTGAATATATGCATAGTGTGTCATTTTGGCATTGTATGCAGATGTCCAATAGACATTCCAGTCGTTCTTTAAAATTAGATCCTGACTTATATTCAATAGTTCTTTGTTACCAAGTACCGGTCTGTATGGAGTGCCTTTAACGTAACTTTCTTTAGCTATTTGGTCAACCATAACATTTGGTTCGATTCCACTGTGTCCTTTTACCCAGTATAATTCCGTTTCACAGTTTTTTCCTCGCATTTCACCTATTATTGTTATGATATCAATCAAGACCGGACTCAATTTAGAGATGTGCTTTCGATGTTGTATAGCTTTTAGCACACTAGCAGAATCTGTCATTATAACAACCTTTTTACAGTTGCTACAATTAGCATAAGATAGTGCTTCAAGGATTGCAATTGCTTCCGTCGTTAAAACATTTGCCTCGGAGTCCAATTTAAAAGAAATACTCAATGAGGAGTTGTACACATAAAAAGCGCTCCCACAGCCGAGCGCACTTCTGGAACCGTCTGTGAAGATGATCAAGGAATTCTGATGACTCCCTATAATCGATGTATCGATTTATCATGTTCTGGCTGCCCAGTATAAGGTGGAAATCGAACCAGTATTTTTTGGTTGTATGCTGAATACGACAACCTATCCTTCAGTGACTTATAAATACGAGAGTCAAAATCTCATTCATTCTCAGTCATTCTCAGTCATTCTAACAAAAGCTTCAGCTAGAATAGAGGATCTTTTCTTTTCCCAATACTTCTTAATAAGGTCCAAGATGGCTAAATTAGAGATTGTGTCCAAGTTATGAGTTTTAAGTTTGACGATATACATATTTGGTTGCGAGGTACTTTCTTCTTAGGAAGAGAGGCGGCTCTAGGGCTTCGATTTGTAGGACTTTAATCGGAGTACTTCGCATTGCACCTACGCACAAGCTAAGGGCCTTGGACTGAATAACATCAAGTCTTTTTAAATGATTTTGACTTGCATCTCCATATAGCACATTAGAGTAATAGGACGGTATGAATCAGCTTGACTGGCAGGTTTGTTTGGTTTAAGGATGGGGCATATAATAACTTCTTTTAATGATTCAACTTCAAGGCCGTTGAGCCACATTTCATTGTAGATATCGAGAAGAAAAATTTTCAAGTTTTCAGGAAGAGTCTTTATTAGCTTATAGCTAATATTATCCGTTCATGGGGAAGTATCTTGAGTGTCATTTAGTACCTTGTTCATTTCATTGAATATTAACTTTTGTGTGTCTTTGCTTTTAGTCTCTGTAGCTATGCGTTCGTATACAGATTGGTCTTTTTTACCTTTCTCTCTTATCATAACATTTTTACGCTAGCAAAATTATCAAAAGAAAATTCACATCTTAAGTATTCTTTATATAACACAGACGTCCAATGAGAAAATGGTATTCATGAATCCATCCTATTCTCATGACTTTTAGTGCGTTGGATTCGAAAATACCATCCGTTTCTCTCCAAACCGTAGGGTTTTTTCATATGTGCCATGTAACCTTAGTATTTAGTTATTTTCTCTTACAACTTCTAGAAGGTTGTGTAAGATTTGGGTTGGAAACTGTGATAAAGAATGTCTCCTCAATGAAAGGGAATGTTTCATATGTGTGCATGAGAACCAATAAATCTATAAGAAAATACTCCAGTTACAATGGTCTGTGCGCGAGAAAGAATTTTTTTATATCATGATCGCGTAAAGTAAAGACCACGACAATTGTTACATTTTCGAATGTATTATTGCAAGTTGAACTACAATCTGATTCGTGCATTTCACGATGTAGTGAAAAGCATTGGAACTAAAACCTATGCACTACTCATGTCATCTCTTAGTTTGAGTACAATTTCGCTTTCAACAGATGAATCAAATCAACCCAAAAACATTATAATATCGCGATGAAATGTAGAAACAGCAGAAGTAATATTATCTCAAATCTTTTACATAATTCTAGAACAGGAAACTGATGAACCGGATGCAAAATATTGCGTTAAATTAGTGAATCTTCTTCGAACAACTGTAGGATAAAATATTGGAATAAAGCTTTAAGTAAAATCTAACTAATAGCAATAACATGTAAAAGTATTTGCAATTATTGTTACTATGATACTGCCGTCATCTGCACAGTTTATCTACAATTACAATTATCAAATAATTCTTGGGGACTGTTTCCTACATGCTCCATTGTAACGCTTCCTGTCTATACAAACCAATTGTTAACAATGTTTGCTCGATTGTCGTCAATATAAGAAAATTGTTCTCCCACAGCACGTCAAGATGCGTGAACAAGGATTTTCTATATTTCATCCAACTAGGTTTCTATTAACTATAAATGAAACAATTCAAATGAAGTGCAGTTACAGTAAGACCTCGGATGTTTATCCTAACCACACCTTCACGCCACCATCGACGAGACCATTTCTCGACGAGATTGTGGACTATTTTGTGTCCCTGATGCATACTAAATCAAAATACGTCTATTATGAGGATACGCAGTAAATGTTGACTCGTTCAGTAATCAAAACTCAACCTCAATGGTAATTAAAATGCATACCACTGACCTCGAGCCATAATGAACCATGTCAGAAAGATGATTTCTTACGGTATCAACTTTCCAGTAGCGATAGCAAACTCTTTTCGAACTTGGGTGGCCTTCAAAATTCAATTTCTATGTGCAAATTGTAATTGTGTTCCTTAGTATTGATGACGCTGATCAACTTTGTTTATTAACTTTAATTATTCTTGTTTCTAAAATGTGATACCAATGTTGCTAAATTATACTCACCAATATTATTAGACACGTATGGCTTCCAAAACTGTTTGACATGTTTAGCCTTTAAGGCTCTTCCAGATCGTTAAACAAATTCAAAATAAAATACACTTACTTGACTTTGTTTATACATAATGTGTGTGTATTGTCATGTAACTGAAATCAAGTATCTTGTTGCAGACAGCAGTAATTGCCTGTAACTTATGAACAGTGCTTTAGGAATATTACATTATACCTGCTGCGTGTATATACCAGATGGGCAAAAATTATTTAGATAAAAGGTTACTTTGGAATTCTGAACATAACGTATTTTTAATTCATCGTCAGTCAGCGGGATGTGCTGTTTCCATATTAGATCTAGCACGCCAAACTTAGCCGATGAGTCTGGGTCAAAAACGAAATCACGTGATCCAAGACCAGTGCTTGATCTTGTTTCTGTGTACTTTCGTTAGCAGGGTGATTCCAACAATAGACCATGAGCGCCTATTACAGGCATTTTTTGTGTTTATTATACAATGTTTAAATATAATCTTGCGGAATTTGAGACCATCAGTGTATTATTGCCTCTTGAAAATCTTCTATAGTGTTATAAGTGTCACAATTTTTATCAACTTCTCGCGTTAAATATCACCAATCATTATTCAATGATGTTCAGGTTCTGCTTGCTGGCCAGTCCAGTCGTCGACCTTCATGGTCCGAAAACCATTATTATCTACTATTTATTTCACGGAAAATATGAATCGGTGTCTTGCTGGAAAATGTAATCAGCACCTGCTAAAAACTCAGCATGCACCAGGAGTTCTATTTCTAATACATTTTCATAAATTTGAGAATTTATTTGAGTTGGTAGACAGTGAATATTACTCTTGCCGTAACAACCAATGGCAGCTCATATCATTACTGACCCTCCGCCCGTTTGTCTATGATGAAATCGAATAATAATACGAGAATCCATTAGCTCCATCCATGTTTTTTTATCGGAAAATATCTGTATTCAGTCTTCATCCCATGTCATGTTCTCGGCCAAAACGTAGACAATTTGCTTTATGGGTTTTACTTAAAGGTGGTTTTCTTAACAACTTCCGTCCATTAGCTTAGAATTATTTTAAATTAGAGGATACTGAATATTTCTAACATTTGTACAGTACACTCGCGATTATGTGAACACCGCTTTTTGTGAAACTTCGGGTTATGTGAACAGTAACATTTTTGTATTGACCTCCGTGGTATGTGAACAGCACAGGTCCCGCGGCATTCGATTATGTGAACTGCTCAATACGTATACACATATACAGTATGTTTACAGCCACTCCAGTCACCTAAGAAACAGACAGACAACGTATTATATATACGTATGTTGTCGCTCTCTTTCTTAGATGATTGGGATCGCCGTAAACATACGGTATATCATACGTAAACGAGGAAAGTGTTTAATTCTAACGGTGAAATCTAAAGTCTAGAGGACATTGAAAAGGAAAGCAGTGTAAATAATTTAGCGATAAAATATAACGTAGCATAATCTAGAATATGTGCGTTGAAAAAGAGGAAGTCAGTAATTCGACAAGCAGTGAAAATCTCTGTGTGTAGACTTGGAAACCGCAAAACCTTAAAATCGTCATGTTACTCTGACAATGAAATGGCAAGGAAACTATTCAAATGATTTTTGCAAAAGCGTGACAAACATGTGCCAGTATCGGGAGATATCATGAAGCAAGAAATTGAAGCGATGAGAGACGTTACTTTGAAGGATGTTTTTAAACGTTTAGCAGACGCCAAGTCCAAAAGTCATTGAAAAGTGCTGGAAAAATCCTCTGATCTACAATCCAGAAGATGAGGAACTGCTGCCACTGAGCATATTAACAGAAAGGATTTTACGGCAACTACCACGGCAGAAGAGATCCAACAGCTGTTAGGAAATGTAGGTGTTTGTCTATATGCCTACCACTTTTATATTTCATACAAATTTCTGTTATGCAGGAATCTACTACACAAATGTAGGTTTTGGGCTGGAACGATGACATTCCATCTGCTGCCGATATACAATCTGAGTCTGATAAAGGTGGAAAAGATTAAGTACCATTTGCAGCAAATCCAATAGTACCTACTTCAATGAAAGTCTGTCTGATGTCATCAAGTGGGCGCCCACTACTGATAACGTAGTCACTGTCCTAAGAAGGTACCGACAAAAGGCTGCGGACATTCAAAAAAGGGGAGAACTTAAAGCAGCAAAAAATTACGAACTTCTTTTTAAAAGAGTGAATGAACGCATACAATGTACCTTTTATGCAATAAATGATTTCTTGTTAGATTTCCATTATGTGAATAAATCGATTTTGTGAACAGCGTCGATTTTAATTAGTTCCCCTAATCGCGAGTCTACTGTATATACATACATCTGCTGCAGAACCAATTTCACGAGTGGTAAGAGAAGAACTGGATGCTACTTGTAAAATTCGTCTTTTATCGCTTAACGACAGAGCTAAGAACGACCAGATCTCTTCTTTTTGCCGTAATTTTCTTTATTTAAAAGAAAAATTGCAACAACTCGTTCACTTCGATTAAATTTACGCGTTATTCCACGGTTACTAAAACCTTCATTTTTAAGAGCATTCATTCCACCTTTTTCATATTCATTTAAAATTTTAATTTGGCAATTGAGTCGAAACTCATACTACCAAATACTACCAAAGCTTGTTTCTAACGGACAGACGTAGATAAACCTCACTCCTAGATTTCTAACACGAGATAAAATTTGAAAAATGCAGTACGTATACTTTTGTCGCGACTAAAAATTGTGGTTTTTCATCCATTTTCACTCTACCATAACATTAAACAATATCATGAACTATAATCCTTGTTTCGGGTAATGTATGTACTTAATAATTACACTTCTCTAATATAAACTTATTATTTCAAAATACTTTTAACTTTTCATATTTTAATAGCATGCGACTATAATTTTGGCGCGGACTGTGGTATCGTCAAGCTTAGAATTATTTTAAATGTAATGTTTTGTACCTATGGGTATATTTATTATTTATTTTCAGTTTATTACATCAGATGTTGAAAATGGCCGCAATTTTCATGCAAACACAAATTTACACGTCTTTTCATATTTTCAAATGTATTCCAGAGCGTTGTGGGCGTAATATTGGCACATTCTTCAATTATTCGGTTTCGCAACTAAGAAAGTGTGTGAACTGGTATTTTATAAATGATCTAGGATAGTCAAATCTGGCTATCTGGGCGAAAATTCAGGTTCACAATGTAAATTGATCAGACGATCACCACAAAATTGTCGTAAATTAGCAACAGCGGAACCGTGTAAAAAGTGGCACCATCTTGTTGAAAATACCCCTGTTGCAACTAGTCTTCTTGAAGTTGGTATAAGAAGAGTTTTAACATGTTGTCTCGATACCTTTGGGCAGTGACGGTTCCTTCAAAGATTATGGATAACAATCATCTACGAAAAACAACAATCCACACCCCAGCTTTCTGGCGATGCAACGGAGACTAACCAAAGATGTGAGGGTTTTCAGCACTCCACATTTTCATGGTTAAATTTCCATGCCTCCTCTGTAAAAAGTGTCAAATCCAAGAGGTCATTGAAGAAATGTTGGGTTAACCATTGGCAACATAACATGCGCCTGTTATGATTAAGCGGTAACAAATCATGTTACGCCTCCATGTCATAAGGGAATAAAACAATGTCCCTCCTTAAAACTGTTCAGCAAGTACCGTATAATAGGGTAACTTGCTGTGTGACTCTTTGCAAAGATGTTGTTGGCGCTGCGTTAATAATTTTTCGAACATTTTCAATAACTTGCTCTGTACGAACTGTTTGCCTACCACGATCGCTATTATGTATTACACTTCCTATTTCTCTGAACAATCGCTCATAATTTCGGATCACATTGAAGAAGTTAGCTTCCAAGAAGACAAAATCAGAAAAGCTGTCGAAATTCAACCAGGGAAGCTCCCCCATTTTCAAGATCTCTATTACGAAAACAAGACTCAATGATGAATCGTTTATGTAATTGCGAAAATACCTACCATATTGAGTAAAGTTTTAAATCGAAACTGATCAAATAAAACTGCAAACTTTTAGTATCAACATTTAATTAGCATTAACAAAAAATTTAACCTGTCAAAGACAATAGTTTTTTAATCATGACAATTCCTTATCTATATAAATGTTGCTCATACAGTATGTACATATACATATACAGATGTTCAGCATTAGATGGACTGTGCATGTTATAACCGATGAAGAATTCATATTAGCTGATATCGTTAACAAACTATTATGTATATTCATGTCCCGCTTACAATACAGAAAAAATAATAGGTGCCCAAAAAAATACTTTTTGCAGATACTGGAGGATATTTAACACAGTCACAAATATTAATTTTGTATTATTAATATGACAAATAAAATTTTGACACTTCCAAAAAGATTGAACATTTTGCACATGCTACACAAAGTTAGTTGTTTAGAGAATTATCACTATCAACTATTATACATTCTATGAGAAGCAGTACAAAGTGGATTCGGTTCATGTGTTGAACCAACCTCCCTCCCCCCAGTTTCCAGATAGAGATACTGAAACAATAGCTTCAATGATTCAGAGTATTATAATTAAAAATCCGTATTATTTTACACCTTATTCTGCATTTATCATCATCATCAGCATCAGATTAATTTCATCCTTCTACGCCACAAACAGATACATACAATTTGAATATATTTGATGTAAAATATATTTAACAAGAAGAGAGAAGAGAGAGCAGAAAGAGTACGACTAAAAAAATGAAGCACAAATATGGCATACGCAAAGCTGGAAGCTAATTGATAAACTAGTGCTTTGGAAAGAAAAATAAGCTAAACTGTTGCTTCAGTTGTTGCTTACATTACAACATTTAATACCACTTAGAATTTACACATATGTACGAGAGCACTTTTCAATTTCATATTTGTTATAAAACTGAAGAATATGCATTAGATTTCGCAGTAATATTGCACAATAAGTTGCCATGCAAAATATGTACAAATATATCTAATCTATTCACATGTTTTGCCGTTTTCTACCAAACATATAACATATTTGCAACTTGTACTAGCCATAAATTATTTCCGCGTTGATAAATTACAGATACATACATATGTACATACATGTACAAAATAATAGAAAACAAGAATAACTTATAAATACGCTTGAAATTGTATATTTTTCATAATATACGTTAAATTTAGCCAAAACATAGAACCACATAGATAGTACTACTTCCGATACTCTTGATTGTATATGAAATATGCGAATAAAAATAGAGTGCGGCAATATAAATGAAGACAAAAGGTAAAAGAGACGGAGTATATAAAACTTATAGTATAAAATATACAATCACAAAATATTTATATAGCATAACATTAGAAATTACTTTTTTTATATATTATACTATGTTATTTACCTGTCCAGTTTTAGGTGCAACGTTACTATTTACCCATAACAAAGAGCGATGATGACGAGTTAATATCCACGGAGCACTTTGTGTGGAACGATATCACGGACGCACTCCACGAGTTTGTCTTCTTGTTTACACTAGTTCTAGTTCATTTCAATAAGAGAGAATCAAATTAGTTGATGAGATTCATACACCTCCTTTATCGCTTATCACTGTTGACCCTTTGTGTCGCAAATTGAGGCGTATATTTCTAATAAGATAAAGCTTCTGCGGCTGTAAAGAAATTATGCGTATATGTACTATAAAATGGGAAATTATTGACGTTATTCAACGAAAACATTGATATTATAAGAGATAAAGACGCATATGTTTAAACACATATATAAGTCTTTATATTCACACACAGGCACACACACACAAAACCTATATAGGTCGTGCTGTAACCAATTCTTATTTCGGAGATAGTCTCAAAAAACATCATCTTTGTTCTATTTAAAAAACTACATACAGTTGCGAACAAAAATGTTATGGATTTAGAATTTAATACCACAAAGTACTTAAAATAAAAACTATATAATGTAGGAGTACATTTTATTTGCAATACGTAAATATAACACAATCAACTATACGCCTTTAAACTACAATATCATGTATTAACCAGTAAGTGGTTTAATCAACCCGAACAATGCTTGAGAGTACAAAGACTACCACTTCTTATATTGTTTAACGGTGATATGGATCAGCATTAAATCCTGCAATTATATTCTTGGTGAATGTTTGTTTGTAATAGAGAGTTGTGATTTCAAGAACTGTGGGCTTCTGTAGTACATGTAAATTCCGATAACTCCAAACACCGCAACTTTTAATTAATTTGGGACGCGTATAAAGATATACACCACGGAATTTTGGCTTGTTCACACGATATTGTCATAAATCTTACTAATCTTTAATTTGTTGAAAAAAAACCATTGTTTAAACACAAAATTCATATATTTGGCGCTATTTTCGTAATAAAATCTTCGAATTGTTGATTCCTGTTGGTTCATTTAAAATAAACTTAAGGCTCTACAAAAATAGTTTTGACCAACTTTTTAGTATTAGAAAACATCATTTTACCACTACACGCATTTATTCAAACTTAAGAATATAGGAAAAGGCTTCTTAAAAACTTCTAAAATCCCAAAGATGGAGAAATGACATAGTCCCAACGATAGAAATAATATTTTCTGCTAGAACATCTTCATACAACATAGAATCTAATGTTAAAGTCTCGGCAATAAAATATGTAATGAAATTCATAAAATAAAAAAGCTGATGGATACATAGACAGATAGATAGATAGATAGATAATTTATTCATGTTTTATGCCAAGGGCATTTACAAGCGTCAGTATAAATGCACATGTGATGAGAAAATTACGTACATATGTATGTACATATATAAAATTAATAGACGTTAGACAGTACACTACAGATTAAAATTAATATTTAAAAAGGGTTAGATCGGTTACATAAAAAATGATGATGGTGGAGGGGTGTGCATGTACTCAATAGTAGAATAAAATCAATTTTTAAAAACGTCTACACTATAGTTAGCAACGGTAGCAGGTAAATGGTTGTAAAGTTTGATATTTAACGAACTCCTTGCAGATCTATCATAACGAAAGCCCCGCTCTCTTATTTTATTTGCATTTCTAGTTTGATAGCTATGAATGCAAGCATTTGAAGGTAGTTGTTCGACCAATTGAAAGTAAATATATAAACTAGGGAGTGGGAGTACTTTAAAAGACTTGAAAATTGGCTTACAATGGTCTCTGTACCAAACACCGGCAATTATTCTAATCGCTCGCTTCTGTAATCTGAAGGCACGCATTGCATGGGAGGACCCTCTCCAGAGAACTATAGAATAGCTTATGTGACTGTGGAATAGTGAGTGAAAGACTGACAAAAAAGCTCCCATCTATCAAATTTCTAAGCCGCCTCAAAACAAAAATAGAAGAAGACAATTTACCACACAATCTATTAATATGAGGGCCCCAAGACAATCTGTTATCTAAAGTGACACCCAAACAGTGGCTACCCCCAAACTATCCCCACAAACAGCTGAAAAAGTCAAGGTCTGCGTTTTAGCCGGGTTTAACTTCAGCATATTAGCCGAGAACTATTTCTCAGCGTTGGAGTACAGAGACTGTGTCGCATTTGTCAATAGGTTCCTGTTCATTACAGAAGAAATCAGTGTGGTATCATCCACAAACAATATGCATCCATTCGGCGTTAAATAATCAACTAAATCGTTTATATAAACGATAAACAAAAGGGGTCCCAAAACGGAACCCTGCGGTACTCCATGACTGACTGGCAATGGGGCAGACAGCTCGTTACCAACATTATCAGGTTGCGTGGAAGAACATTGTAAAAATGAATGCCGCCTAATAAAGCCGATATTATTATTCACATACTGAGTGCGGTTAGTCAAGATCGTATTAATTCATTAATATTTCCACGTATTCTATAACGGTATAACTTATCAAGAAGGGCTGCATGATTAACACAGTCAAAAGCTTTACTAAGATCGCACATCGTGACTGACAGGTGAGTACCCTCTTCCAGACCCTCTACCATATCATAGACAACCCTAGACAGAGCTTGAACTGTCGAGCGATGAACACGAAATCCATATTTATTGCTACTCAAGACTAGATTTTTCTTAAAAAAATTGGTAAACCTTTTTTTAGTTAAAATTTCGAAAAATGTTCCCATGATAGGAATAATAGAAATTGGACGATAATTGTCCATATTGTTTTTGTCGTCTTTCTTAAATATTGGAACCACTCGAGATGCCTTAAAAATGTCGAGGAAAACCAACCTCAACACACTTATTAAATAGAAGTGTCAACGGTTCAGCAAGGTACTTTAACCAGAGTCTTAAAAGTCTAGCAGAAATGTCATACATATCAACCACACTTATATGTTTAATAACGAGAATTGTGTTGGCAACCTCATTTGGCAATTTTGGTTCAAAAAATATAGAACGGCAATTACTACTGAAGCAAGATGCAACTGATTGGGTTTAAACCTATAGGTAGGAGAAATGGTTGAACCTGTTCAAAGAGGTTAACATAAATCAATTCTGCCCACAAAATAGAGTAGGCAAAAGTAACTACGGGCACAATTTTAGTAACACCTGAAGATTTACTTATATTTGATGATATTTCAAAAAAAATTACTTTCTGCCTAATCTGGGCAAACATAATATAATTATCTGATCTTTGTATGGATGATGCTATTTTTTATAGAGAAAAAGATTATAATACTATTTAAGACGATATTTTTCTAATATTCTTGGCTAGTCTTCAAGTTTGACACTATATATTAGAACTAGTAGTGGATTAAAAGAGACTAAATTAGGGCGCTTCGGTAATTCCAAGATTGAATGCCAAACTGAAATCATAGCAATGCGCATTGATGCAATGACACGCAGGTGCATTGTCTTACCATAATTCCACACCGTTAGCTTTTTACATCTTGATTTTCCACCTTTTAAGGTAATCGACTGTAATTATTTTATGGATTGTTGAGATTGATTTTTCATTCCACGTTCAAAGTATGAATAACAAGATACTATTCATTAAGGCAGTGTGTTTTGAGAATCTTGTTATAATGAATATTTTGTTTAAGAAAAAAATAATTTCTTTCAATAACTTGTTCTTTGCTATCTGCTATTATTTTGGAGTCTTTTATGTCTATTTTTCAATATGAACTAGGTTTAAAGATGCTAATACAATCAGTTTTGATTTAACCCATATTTTTAAGGTATAAGACAAGACAAAGACAGTCAATCACGGCATATAGTCTAAGAAATCATAAAAAATTAAATACCACTTTGTTCATGGTATTGTTCTAATTGTTGGTATTGCGGTAATTGTTTCTAAATTAAACGAAACGCTTTTAGTAATGTTTAATCTTCTGTATATCACAACGATTGAATGCCAATATTAAAGTTAATGAAATAATAATGATAATGCAACACAAAATATGGATTAGCAGAAGGCAATTGTGTAGGTACTACAATGACATGTAAAATCGAGGGCAAATGTAATGCATCAAACTGCAATAAGACGCGTCTATTGTGGGCTTTCCGTTCTGAATTGTCATTGACGTATGTATAACTGGGCAACTGCAATAAGCCGTATAGCCGCAGGCCAGCGGGTAGCGAGCATTTAAACGAATTTATACCTAGCGAATTGTGAATATATATGGAAATAAATATGATGATACTGAATTCAGGTAGAACGTAGATAAATTAATAAAAGCAAAAATAGTTTATGATAAATTAGTCATTATTTTATCATGCAAAATATTGTTTAAATAATAATTACAAAAATTATAAAATTAGAAACTTTAATATTATTTTCTTAGCGTTCGCTTAATGTTTTAATTGAAACAACACACTCTATACAATATGTCCTAAAGATATACAATATATGTATATATTTATAGGTACCATTAGTTTTCTTAAGAAGTTTTAATCGTTTCAATAATTACTGCACTTACTGTAATTTTAAAGAGATTAAGAATTTAAAGGGAATGGTAGTATTTTAACACATAACATATTAATATAACAATTACACTTCTGAACTAAATTAATTATAATTTTATAATCACAAAGTAATCAATCCTCAAGTACTTGGAAACTCCCAAATTTTACAAGATAAGTAAGAGGTTTGTAATGTATTATATTATAAGTTATGTAACTTTAGGCCTAACATTTTTAGTAGATCATAATATTTCATTAGACGAATTAATTTGTAATGTAGAGTATATTATTCAAAATTCAGTAGAATCACATACACAAAACATATTGCTGGACAAGTTAGTAAATAATCCAAATATAAAACTAGATATAGTAGTAAAAGCAAAAATATAATTATTTGACACGAATTAAATGTCATCTTCTTCCACTGACGAAGTTGTAACGAATACCTAATAAATTAGAAAGGTTCTGGAATAAATGATTTTTAATGGAATTAATAGATAGTGTTTGAATTGACCTAAAAGTAGAAAAATATCTGAACTGTGCTTATCTATGCATATAATGGTTAGAAAAATACATTTATTACACGTATGTTTTAATAAATTAAAACTAAATTCATTATTTTGCGATTGCGTAAATATTAAAATATATATATGTATTTCTTTAAACTGATACTTCATTTAAATCGTTTCTTAATAAGGCATCGGAAACAATTCGTTTTTCTATAAATAGAATCGTCTTATTATATTAAAAAGCATATTATTGAAAATTTACATTTGTAAAACATTTACATGTTTTATACATATGTGTATAATAGCAAACAATATTTTTTTTGCCAAAGAAACAACTTGTGCTTACGAAATCTAGTTAAGAATTCTAGTCAGCATTATTTCTTAATATAAAGAGTAAATGCAACTATTGTAAATGAAATTATAATATATGGCTTTACATTTCTTGCGAATCTTTCAACCTGAAATTTACCTGCTAGGTATTAGTCTGTAATTCTAATTTGAACCTCCCAGTGCGAGTAGTCCAATGTGTCGAATACCTGCGGAAGGCTATGTCGCTTGAAGTCCGATTCATTACATGTGCCCTCGATAGTACACAGTACTTACATACCTATACACGACATTTACACAACTCAAGCACAAAGATTAGATAAAGGAATTACAGCGCAAGTGAAATCTACTGCAAAATTGTTCAGCAGGTTTAACATGGGTTTTAAAGAGGCTGGCAGAAGAAATAGTACATATGTACATAAGTCCATTAAAAGAACGAAACCTGGTTTAGTCATCTATGCAACAAGGATAACCATAAAGAAATAATAATACATGAAATATTATACTGTATACACAATATAATGTAAATATATATTATATGTACACTTTATCTCACATTAAATGTGCATGGTCTAATTAGACGATAACAAACTTTTTCTTTGGGAAAAGCTTTTATACGTCCACTAGTTTCATAGACTCTTTTAATTGTTAGCATTTTGTTTTATTTGTGCCGAAGATATATTGTCTTCCTATTATAGCAAAAGTAAAGAAAGATACTTATGCATAGATATTTGTAGATTTGTTTCTAAGAATTATGTGTATGTAGATGAACATGTGAACTGCAATAACATATACACCGCTGGTCTGTTTACTATTAGAATGCCGGATAAAATACATGTATTTCGTACATACGACAGCAAGCGGGGTTGCCAATATAATTTAACGCGGCATCATAACTATGACATTACTTAATGACACAAATGACATTTAATAAACAATCGTTTATTCACACGGACAATTTTCTTTCATTTTGAGTTACTAGCACTGTGTAAGATGTTATACACTAAGGAAGAAAGAATTTAAATAATTAAATGGTACTATTTAGGTAGTACAGCACAAGAAGTAATTGGTCGCTTCATATTTTCATTTGAAAATAGACCCGTCCCTGCCGATCAAACAGTTTTAAACATTGTTCATAAATTCGAATCTATTGGATGTATTACGGACTGCCATGCATTGAGAAGAGCAAAGGATGTCGTATACGGATATTGAGTGAGGAAAGGGAACGACGGGAAGTTAATGTATGTAGTGCTGTTGAGCAAAATTAACCATGCCCATCAGAGCAAATATCCGAACAGGTTGATATTCCAGCGCGTACTGTTAGAAAAATTTTGAATAGGCAAGGATATCGTAGCTACAGTATGCAAAAACGCCAAGAAATTTTCCCTGAAGATCAAGTAAGGCGTATTAACTTTTGTGAAAGTGTAATGGCACGAGTCGTCGAAAATAATAATTTTATACAAAACATTTTATTTGCGGACGAATCTGCGTTCTATTTCCCTGGTCGTCCTAATCCAAGGATTACTAAAAATTGGTCAAAGCAAAATAAACACCAGTGTTTGCCGCTTCGTACCCAATATCCAATATTTTTATTGATGGTACAGTTACAGCTGCTAGATATTTGCAACTGCTGGAAACTAACATCATTCCTGCAGTTCGTGCGCTCAATGTTAACAGTGATTAGATTTGGTTTCAACAGGATAACTGCCCAGCTCAGACTACACGGATTGTACAGCAAGCGAGCTAGAAATTTGTAAGAATTGCGGCAAAAGATTGTAAACACCGCCAATACTATATTGCCTGAAACACTTGCTAACGTGCGGAATGAATTTTACTACAGGCTTGGTTATTGTCAAGAGCGAGCAGGCGGTTTATTTGAACATTTACTCCATTAATATTTCTATCAAAAATGTTAGTTTAATTTTAATACGGTAGTTTAATTTTGTAATTTAATTTTTCAAGAATATTTTAGTTTAATTTTCTAGTGATCTTCTTTTTACATTAATACCATTGCTTACACAGAATTATTCCAATTTTATTAAAATGTTGATACGTCTAAACTGATTATTGTGTTTTGTTTGTATTTTGTCACTTCTTTCCAGTGTGATAAAATATTGCCGTTAACAAAAGCGCTATATGGAAAGCATTAAATGCACTCGTAACGTTTACATTACATGATGTTTACTGACGTTTGCCTAGCCTAACCATGGTTTCACCTAAACCATGCGCAACAACAAAATGTTTCATGTTTACATTACATAGCGCATTGTCTATATTTTAAGTTTATAAGTCAATACCAGAAAAAATGTGTCATATAGATAAGGCAACACAGTGCGCGTTTTCTATTGATAGCCGCATTCCAGATCTGCTCAGACCGCCGGTGTATATATAACATATATCTACACAGACCACTGTCTCACCAAATTTCTTGGCATAGTTTGTCATAGTTATTCACAACTTATTCGTAGTTTGCTTCACTGTATGGAGTTTGAATTCAGATATACACAACGAAGCATTGGTTTTGATCAGTCTGTTTCATTTGTACTATAACAATAATTTTTAAGTTGTGTATTATGCTGCGTGGCAAAGAATTAGCATTTCTTGAAAGGCAGTGTATAATCAACTTAGCATATTGTGGAACTACAATAATTGAAATTGGGTGCAGACTATATCGTTGGCAAGATGTGGCTACGTTTCTAGAAGACGGTATTAAATACTACGCGAAAAACGCCGATCAGGAAGACCGTCCAGATTCTCTGATAAAACCAAGTGAGCAGCTTTGCGAGATGTTTCATCAACAGGAGCTTCTTCTTCGCAAATAGTCAGGAGAATAAACCTGAAATGTGATACTAGTCTAGTAAAGAAATTGATTACAGCAGGAGATCGCCACAATTATACAAATACTAATAATCCACCATTAAAAATTTAGATGAATCTGATAGATTCAATTTCTATTAACACGATCTAAGAAAAGAAAGACCACTTTTGCATTGCGGCCAAAATTGATGTAGCTTTTGTGGATTTGCAAAAATATACCCAAAAATACCAACAAACTACATTTATTAACTATATTTATTAACAGTTAGAGCTTGTTTAAAAAAAATGTATTTACTGTATTCAAAAGTTAATACAGCGTTTTTAAAGTATATTTGCTGTAAAAAGTTCGCTATCACTACTTCGTCACTATTGAGTACAATCTAAATTTGTAGAAGAATAACAAATAACCTATAATTATTGACAGTACTGTATAACATTACAATATTGAGTTCATTATACAGTATAACCTGTATAAACCGGAATCACACGGTCGTGATCAAACTTTCCGGCTTGGACAGGATTCCGTTTTATCAAGGGTAGATTTAAAAAATATTGATAATTCATACAAAATTTAATGTGCAGTAAAGGCTTATAATACGGCTTCCCCGTAACACTAAAATTATACACGGCCGTTATGTACAGGTTTCCGTGATAAACTGAGTCCGGCTTGAAAATTAAGGAAAGACGGCGGTTACCTAAAGGCATCTAATACTTTTTGCCTAACGATAGCAGTACATCTGTCTGTTTTGGAATATGTAATTCCCCGAGTTTTGTCTGAAAATATTATGCGAAATTTTCGTCAATAGCATAAATATGTAAAGCCGTTTAACCGCTGACGTAGAAATCTTGCCATATCAGATTGTAGGAATTAATACATAATTTTTATACAAGTTCCGTTATATAGAAGTTTTCTTATGTTTTATACTCGTATGTATGTGTGTATTTTCCGTTTCCACGTTAGACAGGTTCCGGTATATACAGGTTTTGTTTTCATGTCCGCCTCATAAGGCTCAGTCGGGACTGAATAATTTTCCGTTATAGACAGGATTCCGCTATATACAGTGTCCGTTATAGACAGGTTTCACTGTATCTGCTTTTATTCGGGCTGAAACGATAACTAAGATAGATGCATATGTAAGTACCTACATACATACATAATACAATGCATTGCCGTATGAGCAAAGTTAATTACTATAGACGTATCCATGTGCGTGTGCTTTTGTTATAATTTGCAGAGTAACGAGTAATAACAACATTAACAGTTAAACAGTAGAAAGAAAGATAATGTTTTTTTATTAAATTAAGAAATCTATTCATCTGTATCTATGACAAATACTAAGGAGTAACATTTATAAGGTTATTAGCACGGTAGCTGTTTCAACAAAATGGAAAAATAACTAACAGGAACAATTATTTTTAAGGCCAATAAACACAAATGATCTGTTGCTGTATGTAAATAAACTTCACAAAAACAATTTTATTTCCGGAAACATTATTTCCAAGATATTCTAAAAATATACATATGATACTCTCGATCCGCAAAACCGATGCGGCCCAGCATATTCTTTTGTTTATTATTATTCTACTGCGTTACTACGTTACTACGGCTCGTCACCAAATAAAGAAACCGTGAAGTTACAGTTCCAAATTAACAGAAGAGAAGAAACATTATCATGCATATAAAATTTAAATTTAATACATTTCATTAAATAACGCACCAAATACTAAAATTTGTATACTATTTGTGATGCCCATAAACACTTCGGAAATTGTGGGCATCGATGGAATGTACAACTTTTCGTTTCAACTAACTATACTATCATTTATGAATACAAAAGCAAAACGCAAATAATCAGGTTTAATTCAAAAATCAAAAACTATAATCATAAACTATAATCTCGACGTTTTGCCACTAATGTAAAGCTCTCTTCATTGGTAAAAAATAGGCAAGGGAAGTCAAAAGACCATAGTAACTCACCATGTGTACTTCTGATCCGACATGTTAACTAACCATGGTAGACAAAGTTTTCGTATTAGATACTCGAAGCATAGATGCCTTCCATATCGTTTAACCGTTGGAGATTGTAACCACTTGCTGATTAATAATATTCACGAATTTTACCGCGATTTCCAATCTGGTACAGGTTTACAGCGTCGATAGACTCATCTGGATGTTGACTGACCTGATTCATTGTCAACTAATTATTATTATTATCGATCCGACACGATATCGGATGCCAGTATTGAGCTAAAGTTTTGGTCAGCACCACGTGAAAAACATACGTTATACTTCAAAAGAAACGGAAAAACGATATTTCACGATCATATACTCTATTTCATCGAATAGTTTAATTCAAAAAGTTCTTGAAATTGTACAGGATAAGAAATTATATTGGTGCTTGTGTGTCCATGCAAACTTACTGATTAGGATTACATAACTACAACCAAATAGGTGTATTAGATATAGATATTGTAATTGAAAAATATGTCAAATTATGATCAAGCCATCTTATTATCCAGATAGTTTTTCCACTTGTTAGGTCAATGCAGTGTTCGAATGCAGTGTTGTCATTGACCTAACAAGTGGAAAAACTATCTGGATAATAAGATAAGTTAAAAGGTCATAAAAAAACATATATTGATCAAGCCATCCTCAATTTTATTCCGTACGATTGCAAAAGATTATAAAAATATTTACAGAATGAACAGAAATGATTGCCTTCTTAAAATATCGGCGTTTAGCTAACAGTGTGAAGACAAGTTAATCATTGGATCTATATTTTTTACTGAATAACAAAAAGAAATAGAGATACCAAAAACATCTTATTATGCCCTTTTATTAATGAGCTATTGTTTTTCCAGATAATTGGGATCAGTTTATTGTCAAAATTCCATGGCCGTTGAGCATTTTGTCGGTGGCTGTCGTATTATCGCTTTTCTGTCCAACTTATGCCATAACATCGCAATAGATGATAGGTTATCCTGCTGGAATGTAAATAGTAGACACATAGGGCAACTGCTCCATGTACATATATCCAAATTTTCTTCCTTTCACATTTTCCGATTTTTTTTTACCCATCACCCGTTCGTATGACAGCGAAACACCTCCAAACTATCAAATTTTTCCCAACATGCCATATTGTAGACGCTAAACACGCTTCATTAAGAGGTCGCTGACGAATTGTCGATTAATGGCTAGCTAATGAAGGTCGTCCCGTAACACTTCGCGAAATATACCGCAGAATTGGAGCATTTGGCTTGCATTCGTATTGGCCACATCTTGTATCACCAATAACGGCTCAACATTGGCAGTAACATTTGGAGTGGTGTAGGTTGCTACTTCAACGTAGACTGGCGTAGGGTGGTTTTTAGTGATGAGTCCCGATTTTGTTTGGAAATGTATGATGGGCGTATGAGAGGCGAAGAGATAGTAAACTTCCTTTGATATTTGTCAGAGACAGTATGAACGTCCAGCGATATGTTGACGAGGTCGTAGAACCCCATATTTTTCCTTTTTCTTCGGCAATTCAAAGATCCACTTTTCCAACAAGGTAGTCCCTATCCCCATATTGCAAGACGTCCTATGGACCATTTTGCAGAAGTTAATATCACTCTATTGCTATGACCAACCCGATCTCCGAAACTTTCGCCCATCGAGAATGTTTCGCACATAATGCGGAAAAAACAAAGAAACTCGCTACATCAATCGTAGACGCTGCGAACTCTTCAACAGCAATTACAAATTGCTTGGGATGTACTCAATAGAGGAGAACTACATAATCTATTATTTAAAATATGTATATACATATATTGTTCTTTTACTTTAAAAATGTAATCAATTGCTACCTTTTAATAGTTAAAAGGGTATGTCAAGTTTGAATAAAGTCACCTTTTTGATGTGGCGATTTCTACTATGTCACAATGTATAGCTAAACTGCGACGCACATGTTAACAAACAGCGGACGGAGTATGGATTGGTAACAACCTTTTATACTTTTGCCACGTCAATGCAGCTAAGCCAAGACGTTTACATTGGACGGAGATTCGTTCACTACTCGTGTACAGAGGAAGGAGCAGAGTATTCGGCCACAAACCATTTTTTTGTAGATAGTAACTATGCCTAAACCCGAAGATTCCAAATTTGGATTCGTCCGTTCATTACACTATTTTTCACTCATTTATAGTCCAATTTAAATATTTCTTTGACCATTTTTTTAATTGTCCCATGGGCGGGTGATCCCGTACGGCCACTCGGCCAAAAAGACCTATTGTGCCTCCATATCGTTTAGGCCCTCCATCCCGGTTGCACCTGTGAGAAAAAGTGTGGGAACTGGTCGCGAGTTAGTTTCTCTAGTTTGGGTTCGTCCAATCTCGCGACCCTAAAGTAGCTCCGCCTTTCCGTGTCCCATGCAGGGCAGTCGGAAAGGAGATGCACGGGAGTTTCCTCCACGTCCCCGCAGCTTCTGCACTGGGGAGAATTTGCTAAGCCCATGCGAAACAGGTGTTTGTTCAGTGTGCAGTGCCCTGTCTGGATACCTGTTAGCAGCCTTAGCCTGGGCCTGTTCATAGAGACGGCTTTACGGAGCCCGTCCTGGTTCAGGTGAACACCCAGGATTTTGCAGTGTCTCATTCCAGAGAGTCCCCTCCAGTGGGACCGGTGTCTGGCAGCCAACTGAGTTCTGACGAAAACCTTGACACAACCATAGGAACTCCCATACGTCGGTTCCGGAACTATATGTAGTCGTTCGCTGGCCGCTCTGGCTAACTCGTCGGCAATTTCATTCCCTCTGATCTCGGAGTGGCCCGGCACCCATCTCAGCGTAGCGCTGTGAAGTTCAGCCAGTTGTTTCAGCTTCCTGTGGCAGTTTAAAACTACTTCGGAATCAAACTTGACAGCTTGTAGGGCCTTGAGGGCACTCTGGCTGTCCGATAGAATTTCCACCAGCTCATTCCCATGCGAGGAGGTTAAGATTCCTTCCGCGCACGTCTGAGTCGCTATAATTTCGGCCTGGAAGACGGAAGGAGAGGACCCCAGGCTGATAGATTCACCATGCGGCTCCCCGTCCCTCCAGATTCCAATGCCCGTGCCATTTGACGTTTTGGAGGCATCTACAAACCAACGTTGAAGCTCTTGCTTGCGTTTGCGGATGTCAGTTATAGCAGTCTCTCTGGCAGTCTGCTCCCTGGCGGGAATAACTTTGTAGTTTCTAGTGAAACTAAAGAGGGGCGGAATCCTGCCCGGCCTAACGGACAGTGGCGCCGTATTTTCGATGTAGGTGAAGATGCCCGTATGGTCACCGGTTCTACTAGTGAGGCCTTT
>SMLS01075285.1:0-38439 GCA_004785975.1 Popillia japonica
TTCGAATAAGGCATTGTAAAGACAACAATAAAAGTGCATGCATGTATTAAGTTTATATTTATAACTGTTTTTTTGTGGTGAGTGAGGAACTGAAGAGGACTAAGTACAATAATATTTGGTATGGCACACTTTTTTGGGAACACGTTTATACAGAGTGTTATAAGAAGAGTGAAGTCTTAATAAATATGAATCCACAAAGTAACAACAAAGGAAGCTTCTACCGAAAACAAAGAAACAAAGTTACAAAAGATGGTCGAAGTGCCCTCTCTCATTTTGTAAGCAGACAAAATATCTTAGATCAAGATTTTCTTGGTCTTTCTAAAATCCCTTCATTAGCTTAGATTTCGCGGCATTTTTGATAATTTTTAACGCCTGCTTCTCGATATCAAGATTTTAATATATCTCCAAAGGAAAAAATTAATGAGATACAGGCCAAAAACTAGATTTTTTTTTACCCATTCCCATGTTGGGATCACATTTGTTGCCTTTGGTCCAAACGAATGCCGTCCAAAATATTCGAGATTGCGATCTCCAGAAGTTTTTGGTTAACATTACATGCAATTCGATGGGCACCTTAACTCAACCCCAAAATACCTAGGTGTCACCCTTGACAGGTTCCTCACATGCAACTCACACAAAAAACAGCAGCTAAACTCCGAACGAGAAACAACATCATCCAAAAGCTACGACGTGGGGCTCAGCTGAATATTGTGCTCTTGTCTGGCTAAATGAGTCATATTGGCAGATTAGATACCCAACTAAACTCTACAATGAGAACAATCACTGGCTGCATAAAGAGTAACCAACTCACCGGCTCCCAACTCTCAGCCACTACCACTGCCTCAACTGAGAGGACAAGGAGTTTTGGTGCGAGAATATAGAAAAACACTGCACCACCGACGGCTCTCATTCAGCGACTACTAATTGGCGAAAGCTGTTGTGGGATGTGAAGGTATGAATTATTGTTATTATTAAAATTTAACAGTTTCATTTCGTGTAAACTTGGGTTCTTCGGTCAAAAGAATATTGGCAATAAAACGGGGATTTTCAGCATCATTGCGTAGAAACTAGTGATACAAAATATGCGCTTGAAGATTAAAGAGCTCCACTCGTTATACATAGTTCATTGCCAAATACATATGTAGGTGATGTTTATTGCATAAACCATCAGCAAACTACAATCAGAAACTGCCAACCGCCACTCTGCGGGCACTTGTTTATTAAATACTTTAATCTTGGTTTAAACTACTAGTTCCTTAAATATTTTATTGTTTTTTTGTTAAAATATTCTATACCAACATTTTTACCACATTTTTAACCCATACATTGCTGAACCTTTTCTGTAATATACTGTTCAGACGTAGGTATGCCAATGACATCTGTGAATTTATTCTTGTGAGACCTTTTACTGAAAACATAAGTTATATTTTCTACAATTAATTCATTTTATAGCTCATTTGTTTTCAATGTAAAACCAAACAAAGCGCAAAATAATTGACTCGATCGAATCTATCATAAAATGTAACATGTGCGTATTACGAAATAATCTCATAAACATTAACTCGGAAGCGTAAACCGCTATTAAACTGGCCTTTAATCATTTAATCAAAACTTCGTATCACTAGAAATAGCAGTGATTATTGCTAACCATTATCAATTTCCACGGCGATAGAGTACATTGACCTCCCATTTATCCATATTCCATTTCAAATCAACTCCAGACTGATATGTACGTACACGTATACATACAGAATTGACATTAAAGGAATTCTATGTATGTAGAATTCCATACATGAGGACGACAACAAAGGTAATAGGGACGAATAGTAGCAATCTGCTAGAGAGGTCTAATATGTAACAATGAAGAAAACCGACGAAAATCGCGAGGATCCGGCATTTCTCAGGTTCTCTATATCACAGTGGTAGTTTCGTCCGTTGAACAAAGGATTGGCGCGATTCTGGTCCTTCAGTAAAGTACCCTTTCGGACTAAAAGCCTCCCGCTATTACTACCCAGCGTTATACGCTTGACATTCGCAATCAATAACTTCACTTCCTTTAATAACGAACTGTCCTTTTTCGTACTACAAGGTATGTATGTGAAAATTGAGAAAAAAGTTATTTCTGATGAAATATTTTTTAATGGTATACTAGTAAGGTTATGTTGGAGTTTATAGTTTTAATTTTAAAAGTACGTTAGTTAAACAATTTATCATAAAATGTTGTAAAGGTGTACAATACAATATACGGCACAGGATAAATGATGAAACCCCAAGTAGCGCATACGAACTGATAAAATGCTTCATAACGACAGAATTAGGAGTTGAGGTTGTAATGAAATCAATAAGGAAATTAGAAAATCAAGTACATATACAAACCTGACCTTATCAATACAAGAAAAAAATCAAAAGAAATCGAAAAATTGACTACAAGGAGAGACCAATGTGAAGATTAGGGATTCCAGAAATTGATAGTGGCGTAGCAAAGGAGAGATGGAGCACGGATGAAAGGAATATGGAAGGAAATCAAGAACTGTT
This sequence comes from Popillia japonica, assembly GCA_004785975.1. Lineage (NCBI taxonomy): Eukaryota > Metazoa > Arthropoda > Insecta > Coleoptera > Scarabaeidae > Popillia > Popillia japonica. The sequence continues at coordinate 2,536 of SMLS01075285.1, forward strand.
TTAATGGGCTACTACAAGAGAAATGTAACAGTATGACGGGCTATACAGGGTGTCCGTGATATACAAAGCATGCTTTTAAGGGATGATAGCTACAACGATTTAGAAACAAAAACATATAATACACCTTGGGTCTATATGTAAGCGTAAACGAGAAAAAAAATTATTTCTCATGTCACAAACTTCGACGCATACTGTACAGCGCCAGCTGATTAGTACCCAACGATTACAGGCGTGTGTTCTTGCAAATGGGCAACACATCGAGTCTTTCCTGTAATACACTTTCTCCTGTCTCTCAAAAACGTCTTTTTAGGACCAGCAATTTATCACAAATAAAAGAAAAGAACTAAATTTTGTAGTAGCCTTTGCGAAAGAGCTTAAAGCGCCATCACATAATTGCAATATTATTAGATATACAACCTAAATTTTCATTTACTGATCGAAAGCTGCTATTAAACACGCCCTTTTTACTCTAACTTCAACTTAACATCGATTTTATTATCATAACATTATTAAAAAAAAATCAAAGATATGTACCTCTTTCCTATTGATCGGATATTTTTAAAACGTATGGCCATTGACTTCGTACGATACAATGGTCGAATGTAGTTCAAGGTCATATTAACATATGATATTTGGCTGCATCTGACGCTTCTATTGCAAACGTGTACAGTATGGGGTAAGAGAAATGACACCACGCTTCAATTTCAAAGTATTAAATAATTCGTTTTCATCGTTGTTTTCAGTTATTTTCAACTCTAAATTTTTGATATGGTTTTTTGGTTATTTAAGAAGCCATATGGATGAGTTTTCTTGTACAGTTTGACCAAATAAGATTTTTTAGAAATAATTTTTTTTCTCGTTTACGCTTACAGATAGACCCAAGGTGTATTGTATGTTTTTGTTTCTAAATCGTTGTAGCTATCATCCCTTAAAAGGATGCTTTGTATATCGCGGTCACCCTGTATATACTGCGCCATAATATAGGAAAAAACTAAAGAAAAAAGATGAGGAAAATAGACTTGAGATCTCTTCCATTTACATCATTCTCTCTCTCTCTTGTTGTCCAGAGTTAAGCAGCAATGGATTCTCTACAACAATGCAGTTTTTCAACTCTGCAACAGTAGAGAGCTGTTAGCTCCAACAGCTTATCATTTGATTCCAAATTTGAAAAAAAAGACCTTCAATCCAAAAGATCTCTTAACGATGATGAAGTAAACTCTAACTTCTCAAAGATCTGGGAAATGTAGTAGATGTAATGTACGATGTCTTAACACCAGCAAGAGAAGAAGCCTTATATATGACGCACTTCATATTTTTTTATGAAGATGTAAATGTGGAATTGAACAAAATAGTTGTATGTGATAATTTATTTCACTTTTAATATTTCACTATCTTAAGCTTTCTATTTTCATTTCTAATTCAGCGTGAATAAAGAAAACATACAGAAAAATACCAAAAGAAGACTGACTAAAGGATTGCAAAAGGGTACTAATTGCAATTATATATTTTCATTAAACACTGATGAGAAAGTTGGAGAATGAGACGCACGATCATGTTTATTGTACATACACACATACAGGGGTCTCACGAGGAACTGCATCGATCTATATATGGAAGAGTATACATTGGAAAATTCTAAAAATTTTGGAATATACTAAAGTCGACGTCCGCTATTAAACTAAAATATTTATAATACCCTGACGCATACGGTTATACCGGAAGTGCCTGGCGACTTTGTTATTTCAAATCGAACATCCTATATATTATTACATTTTTCAATTTCTGGTCCAATTTTGAAGTAAATTTAGTAAAACAACTATATTGTTATTTTCAACTATGTTTGAAATATTTGCATTTTCTAAATTTTTGACAGATGGAGGAGTGCATTTGAGAACTGTTGACAGTGTAGGATAGAACTCGAAATCGAATAAATTTTTGGAAAACATTATACAGCGTATCCGAAGATTACGGTTAAATTTCCGAATGGAAAAAGTGTCAAAACTTTTTGTTTAAATAGAACTACCTATTTTTCCCTTTCTCATCAAACTGTCCTTACAACAATACAAAAAAAGTCTTATTCATTACGCATCTAAAATCGATACTTTTTAAGATAATTAATAAAATATGTATGAAGAATTTAGCTTTGGTAGTTTTTTAAGATATCATCCTGCTTTGGTATATCTAAGTTAGTCATGACCATTCGGGAAACAATCCAGCACTGATGAAGTATCATTTATTGTTAGTTTTCAATTATAAACAATGCCGACACGTTTAAGTTATACGAACGAAGATTATTTAACTTTATTATTTATTTATGGTGAATGTAATAAGGTGATATCAAGAACATGTGATACCTTTGTTGCTCGGTATCCGTAAAAGCAGTAGCTGTCACCAAACGCAGTTAAACGCATAATACAAAATTTTAAAAACTTCGAATCGGTTAACTTGTTAACAGTGCAAACATGGAAATCAACATTTTGTGATACTTCCTATCATATTCAACAATGTCTTTAAGACAAGATGCACTGGAATCAGGATTATCTAGATGCTCAATACACAGAATAATGCGCAAACAAAAGTTTCGCCCATACCTGTTTTCCATGGTTCAACACCTCAAAGATATTGATTTCCCAAGAAGAGTATATTTCAAATATTTCAAACCTGGTTTCAAAGTTGAACAAGAAATTGAAAAATGTAATAATATGCAGGGTGTCCGCGATATACAAAGCATGCTTTTAAGGGATGATAGCTACAACGATTTAGAAACAAAAACATATAATACACCTTGGGTCTATCTGTAAGCGTAAACGAGAAAAAAAATTATTTCTCATGTCACAAACTTCGACGCATACTGTACATCGGCAGCTAATCAGTGCAAGATTTACCCGACGATTACAGGCGTGTGTTCTTAAAAATGGGCAACACATCGAGCCTTTCCTGTAATACATTTTCTCCTGTCTCTCAAAAAGTCCTTTTTAGGACTACCAATTTATCACAAATAAAAGAAAAGAACTCAATTTTGTTGTAGCCTTTACGAAAGAGCTTAAAGCGCCATAACATAATTGCAATAATTACATTGTTTCGTTCAATGGGACTTTCCCTCAACTTAAATTTTCATTTACCGATCGGAGGCTGCTATTAAATACGCCCTTTGCACTCTAATTTCAACATAACATCGATTTTATTGTCATAACATTATTAAAAAAAACGCAAACGTACCTTTATTTTAAAACGTATGGCCATTGACTTCGTACGATACAAGTTCAAGGTCGTATAAACAGATGATGCTTGGCTTGCATCTCCACTTCTAACTGCATACGTGTACAGTATGGTGGAAGAGAAATGACACCACGCTTGAATTTCAAAGTATGAAATATTTCGTTTTCATCGTTGTTTTCAGTTATTTTCAACCCAAAATTTTTGATATGGTTTTTTGGTTATTTAAGAAGCAATATGGATGAGTTTTCTTGTACAGTTTGAGCAAATAACGTTTTTAGAAATAATTTTTTTTCTCGTTTACGCTTACAGATAGACCCAAGGTGTATTATATGTTTTTTATTATATATTTTTGTTTCTAAATCGTTGTAGCTATCATCCCTTAAAAGCATGCTCTTTATATCGCGGACACCCTGTATAGGCTGTTCCATTTAAAATAACAATGTTGTCAGCCACTTCCGGTATAATCGTATGCATCAGGTTATTATAAATATGTTATTTTAATACCACACGTCGACTTTAGTATACTCCGAAATTTTCAGAATTTTCATCGATCGATGCATTTCCTCGTGAGACACCGTGTGTAACAAGTAACACAAATAATAATTTGCAAGAGAAGAAAACAATCCTGGAGTTTTTAGATCTGGTGAAAGCCTTTTATAAAATGCTATATCTAATGATGTGTAGTCTATATAACAGGCTTTGGCCCTCCTCACAGATGAATGTCGAGTAGAGAGCATCAAAGATCGAAATTAAAAATTTGGGATCTTTTACAGTACGCTAGAGATTCTTGGAAATTGAGACTCTAAGACGGTAGCACGTTCGTATGCGAAATGATATGAGACATTAATGCTTTTGGCACAATTGTTCGAGCATGTAGCATAGAGGAAAATAATGTTTTTATGGTTAAATTTCTTTCAAATACTGTTTAACTGGTCTTGGATACAATTAACCAAACATATGTAGCAGAGATGCATAGATAGCAGAGATGATCTGAACCTCGCCCCTGTGATTTGCTAAGTTAATTGCTTTGTATGTTAGCATGGTTATTAATTTTGCTTATTTATTATATTTACTGCATGTTCTGCAATTTACAGTATTTAATGTTATGTTTAATTTGGCAAATAAAGGTTATATTATATTATCTTTCGAGATTGTTTTAAATTTAACTGTCAAGAGAGTTAAAAAGCGGGGCAAAGGGGTGGTGTCGTTAAATTTACTTGAAGGTTGGTACTAATTCCCTTTGATATAATTAACGAAATCCGTGTTTCACGGTTCTTTAAAGATGATGCTCTAAAGGAATGAAAAAATATGTGTAGGAGAAAATAATAGTGAGACTTAGTAATGTTCTTGGTGAAAATTAGTTGGTCGAGCAAGCAACTTCTTTTTTCAACTGATCATGATATTGAAAAAGTAATCAATAGATTACCGTATAAGAAATCAACTGGCCTGAATAAGGTGAGTGTTGGTGTCCTAAAACAGATTCTTTCATTCACAAACATATTCACTATATGGGCATGGAGTACTGAATGAATGGATCGTATCTTATCTTGAATTTAGAAGAATTGTTATTAAAGATATATTGAGCAGTGTGACATTCTTGAATAAACTATTGACACTCTTGCAAAAACGCGTTTTCAGAATATTTTACTTGCCATGCCAGGTTTATTAGTGAATGGCCGTTTCGAACAGTGTCTCTATCTATAATAATATATAGTGCAGTGTCTATGTATGTTAGATCCATGTCATGTAATATGATCTTTAATGACCAATAAAGAATATTGTATTATTATTATTAGGTATCAATGAAACAGGTTTTTGGATGGATCTAAAGGAAAGAAACAAGTGACAATGTTTGTTTGAGGACGACGAAGTTGATGTTCAAAATAATATTTTCATCGTGCACATTGCTGACACATTTCTTTCAGTTACATACGAACACTGTCACAGCCAATTGTACCGAATGAGAAACCTTCGGAGAAATAGAGTACCTACTTAGATAAAGAAGCAGCCTATGGCTAAGCTTTTTCTATAAATCGAAGTTGATGGATGAAATAATCGCAAAATGTACGAAAAGTTTCCGCCAAACACATTACCATTTCTAATTTATGTAGAAGTTGTGGCTATACGCGAAAAAAAACAAAGAAATCTAATATAATGCAATGAAACTATAAGTAAAAATACGACAAATAGGAAAGAAATATGTAGATATATCGAACAGAAATAGAACATGCATAAATTTTCCAGTTCTTCAGGATGATAATTTCTGACAATTGATGAAAAGATAGGATCCTGGATAATAAACTAAAAACAAAGATTAGAAATTAGAAACCTCTATAGCTTACAACAATTGGAAGGCGCAACCGATCGCAGACATGAGATAAAGATGTAGCAAGAATTTTGTAATGTAAAGATAAAACATGGACAGAAGTAACTAATCTCGTCAGAACTGGAACAAGTGGGAACAGTGGAAAAATTTACAAACAATTAACAAAACTTTATTAACAAAAGTTTCATTTTCAATGGAACGATAAGGATTGAATGTCCTCGATCATTATTTCTGCGGTTACGGAAATATTACTAATATTCTCATGCAGAAATTAAGCCAACCAGTATTCTATGATTTATACCATTAATCATTTATTATCGTGGCTGTGAAGAGCCTCATATTTTGCAAAGGTGTAGCGCTTAGTTGGCGAAGCCAACTGCATATTTTGGTACTCAGGTACTCAGTTGCAGTACGATATATAATATATACACCCATACATAGGAAAAGCGGAGAAATTTACTGATACTATCTCATGTTGTACCTCTGGATTCCACCAAAGAGAAAGTATGACATCGTTACATCGAATGAAATATCGAACAGAAAAAAAAATCGTATCTATAAACGTCTCACAGACGCATATTAAACTACTTACGTATGTAGATACGCTAAGTCATCACGAACATAAAATTTATTATTACTTTCACCGATTATCCAGTAGAAAAAAAACCGAATCGATAATAATATCCGTTAAATTAATACGAAACATGAATATTCAGCGATATTATAAATTTATAATAGCGCTTCTGTATACGCGACTTTCTTCTTATTATTATTATTCGCCCGCTATAATGGCGAATTTGTCTTTGTTTGGCCAAAACACCCCGAAATCCCAAACTTATTCCACGTTGAGATGATAAACTTTGTATAAACTCCCCTTCGTCGAAACTTTGCGTTGGAAATAAATTTTGTTAATGCCTCCGCACAGCCCAGTAACTTAGCTTACGGTTTCCGCGCCAAGATCCAGGTTCTTGCTGTCCCATCGAACACGAAGAACTTTTGAAAATATAACCCAGTCGTAAAGCAAAGTTTTTAATAGTTGAGGTAGTGGTCGTAAATCGCTTTTGGGGTGGTAATATATCAATTATATATGATAAAAGATCCCCAAGAAAGCAATATCCAAAAGGAGTGGACGACGGAGTATTGAGGACTTACGTATTGATTTATGAGATGAGATTCTCTATTCTCGCAAAATAAGGATAATTAAAGACGACATGTATCTTCTTAGTTAATGCAAATTTTCGAAAATTTCTTCATAAGATGTATCACCATTAGGTGTATCGTTAACTAAAATAGCCAGCATTAAAATCAGGAGTTAAACGAAAAGCTTAATTCAATGAGATGAGAGTCTTTGTCTTGAGTAATATTTTAACTACTGTGTCATCACTGAACGTCTTTGATCCTCAATTTTAAAAAAGATGCTTTCTGTTTATCTAAAAGAATATTTTCTGGAGAATTTGGGACTTTTAACTGTGTCCTTCCGCAGATGGTTTAAATAGAAAATATTTCCTTGCTCAAGTAAAAAATCTATACACCAGATAAAAATTATTTTTGAATTTCAATATTCAAATATTGTTTTAGTTATTTGTAAAACTGTAGCCCAAAAAATGATGGAATGGCTGGTTTAACCTTTCTGAACAAAGATCAAATTCAGGTAAAAAATTGATTGATTTGATTTAGATTGATGGCGCAATTAATTTTCTTGGATTTAACCAATGATTCCTCCGCAACTGACTAGTACAAAATTTAATTGAATTTACAATAACTGAATGTGTCAAACTGTTGAATCTGAACAATTTTAACCACCACCTGTTTTAACGATGCTACTATTGCAAATGTTTTAAATGTAATATATATATGTAGGTGTAGGGATACTATCAGCATTAGATATAAAAGCTTAGGAAATGACAAAATCGAATTATTTACTACAACTAAAGGTTAAAGAAACAAACTGTACGTTTGTCTTCCAAAATTATATGAAAGATTGCTAGAATTAGTAGGTACATAGCAATTTAGTTACTTCTTAAGTCCACACATTTCAATGTCAAATAAACCTGGTTTTGGATGTTTTTTTTATGAAAAAGAATAGAAAGAATGAAGAGTAGTATAGGTACTTCACGTTCTAAGGTGACTTATTGTCTAGTTATTAAAGCCGATCTAATTTAACCATAATAGCTTTAATCCTTCAAGAACATGTAGAAGATTTACCTAGGAAGTATATATATAATTATCCCAGTTGTCACAGAGACTAGTTCATTTCTGGAACATAGATCGGTTTTCAACCTCGAACGAGAGAAATAAAGCACGTTTAGTTGTCAAAGGTTATGTTCAATGATACGAATCAGATTATGAAAGCACGTACATAGTCTCCAGTAGCCAAAATGATTACTGTAGGTTTGCTGTTAACTTATGTTATATGTAGTACAACACTAGAATACTAAGGAAGCAGATTTCGTAGTAGCATTCTCAAATGGTACAATAAAAGCAACTGTATGTAGGTATGTACTTATATATGAACCAACCAATTGGATTTCTGAAAGGTAATAAGATTTGCAGATTAAGCACAACAGATTATGGCTTAAAACAATTATCAAAAGAATGGAATAAATATTTATTTTATAGCAAAACTTCGAAATAAATGTGAGGATAGATAATTACATTTACGTTTATATAGAAGATATAATAACATTGATACTTATTATTTACTTTCAAATGGAGTTGCATTATGATGGCAACGAAAAAGCTTATCTATTAGCAAATAAGGCTGTCACAACCTCGTTTGTGGAACCGGAACCGTTCCGCGGAATAGGGATGAGCACCTATAAAACAGAAGTCAAAGATAGGGAGGAACAGTTCAGAGAATCCCTCTGGGAGAATCTTCTTAGTTTGAAACACTCAAAGCTATTCCTTGGAAACTCGATTAAGCAAAGAGCGAAGACCATGCTTAAACTAGGTACAAACAAACTAGGTGTGCTTGTGGGCTTTCTAACGAAGCGCTACCATCTTAGGGAAGACATGACAAAAATAGGTTTGAAACACAGTCGTGGCTGCAGGTTTTGCGGAGCGAAGGATGAAAATCTGGAAAACCTCATATCCAACTGCACGGATATCTCAACAAAACAGAGAAGAAAATGCTAACCTGAAGACAATCAAAATATATACGAAAATTAACTGCAAGATTTGGTATGACTAAAGATGGACAGAAGGGAGAAAGACACTAAGGGGAAAAACAAACGAGGTTGTTAACCAATATATGTCACAAATTTAGCTGGTCTAGACATTATTTTTGGGATAAATCCTAAACGGATTTTCAGATACTTAGGATAAGTTACATTTGGTTAGATGGTCTGAGAGATCTGGGTATCTTAACAAAACCATTGGAGTACCGAAATGTTGTAAATTATGAGCCAAGCTATGGATTTTAATTTGGTGTAACCGAGGATGTTTTGTCACTATCAATTTTATCGCTTTATAACGCTTTAAACGTAATGTTGTTGTTAGACATTAAAGTTTTCGTCAGGCCAATAGCAAATCCTTCCACATCATGATAATGAGCGAGTTAATACGGCATTGTTTTTAAATTAACTTGTTAGTTCAAGTAACCACACTTAAGAAAAAAATTGGCCGTAGTTTGCGGTGCATTACCACAATTACATACGGCAGTATCACGAAATTACCACTTCAAATAGCGCTAAAATAGTGCTGTTCGAATTTTACGCTAGTTATGTCAAAGTCTGTTATTACAGGTTATGCATATACAGGGTGTTTCATGAGGAATGGTACATTAATATGTACGCTAATATGCTATAGATTTGATCATTTTAAGCAGAAAAGTTCCTATGAACATAAATAAATAAATAATAAATAAATCATTTATTTCCCCGTATGTAAATGTAAATATACAAACAAATGCACATAAAATAACAATTAAAAACCCATAGAAAACTAAGGTATGAGTGCGAGCATAGAGAGCAAGGACAGGGGAATAGGCTGTGAGTCGGTTAGATATAGCTATAGGTTACCGATCTTCCCTCACTACCCTACCCAAAGTTCAGCAACCCCAAGCGATAAATATTAAAAGGTATTCACATATACATATGTATATGTATATACACGTAAACCAAAAATTTAAACGTTTCAGTAAAAAACCCGACCTAAAAAAACCAAAATGTGGTTAGTTCTTAAAAGTAACTGAGACAATGCATCAATCATTCCACACCATAGATTTACAGAAAATTTTAACTGAAAATTTGTTACAACACTGGCATACGGATTATCTTTATCAAAGGTGATCATTTCGACTGTTATTCATTCCGTGATAGGTGAAGGTGGCTTCATCAGTAAAAATTATAAGGGGAGCCATGCAGCGGTTAGCATTTATCCATTCAAAAAATTCCAACCTCCTGGAAATATCTGTTGGTTCAAGGTGTTGTACTGATTAAACATGGAATGGATACAAGCCAAGAGTACGCAATGTTCTCCATACTCTTACGTGAGAAACACCAACACCAGCAGAAAGTCTTCCTGTATTAATAGATGCACTACATTCTACCGCCTGAAGAATTTCTACAACTTCATTCAGAGTTTGCACACCTACCATTCCAGAAATATTCTGCATGCGTAAATGTATGTGGCATTGTCAACAACTGACAAAAAAAGGATATATTAACGTATGTATGTGCCATTCCTCATGAAACACCCTGTATATAATTTTACTGAGGTAGTACATGTAATTTAAAAAAAAGGTCGGATAAGTATCATTTTTATTTTGAAAATGCTTGAAAAATGATTAGTTTCCAACTGAATCTACATATGTTGCATGGTAGTTTGTATGACGTCTCATTGAAGTAGTAGTTCGTTCAGGTAATCACTAGAAAAAGTAGAGGCCAACATACATATTTTGGTACATTTTCAAGCAAACAAAGACGCACGTTTGTTTGAGTTTAAGAGGACGGACGTGGAATTAGAATAAATAATGAATAACATTTTAGTGATTGAGCATTTGCGACATGTAGACGTAGACGAAAATACAAAATAAATTAACATTGGCCTGGATTTCCAGCTACAAGGGCGTGGATGGAAATGAGGCAGCAGTCGATCTGGCTGCGGTCACTCTTTGGGGCTGGTCCATCCTTTGCCACCATCAAATCGTAAATTAGAAAGTCCATCAACAAGTCCAAGGAGTGGTGGCAAAGTTCACAAAGACAAAGAGTTCCTAAAGGAACAGAGACATAAACTTACTAGAAACCTGCTGTGTAAAGACAGGAAAACTGTCAAAATGATAGTAGGCTTGCTGATCGATCCCCCCAGATATGTGCTGTGCAATTGAGAGTGTCTGGTGAGGACAAGGTTTCTAGTACTGGGCATAGAGAATCGCACAGTGTACAGCTCCATTAAGGAGCCGCTTTCAAAGAGTCTCATAAAAAAGGCAAGGTTAGAGAGATCCTTCTAGGATTAAGAGGGATCACAATAGATCTGAAAAGGTCACAGTGAAAAAGGTTGCGATAAATCAGGTTATATGGTTCAGTTTCAAATATACACTGGCAAAATAAAGAATGGCGAAGAAAGCCTCATTAAGGATTAAAAAGAGAGAAAGATGCTTATATGCTGAAGTCTTGAAGTACATATATCGCGTCGATATAATCAATGTAGCATCATTCAGGAACCCCACCTTTCTTTATACGGAAGTATTCTATGCGTGATGTCTGCATTAACGAAAATTAGAACTGTTTCTATAATTATCACCAGCAACTAATACCGTTTAAGGTGCGGTGATTACCTACGTAACTCGCTCATAAAATTATTTCAAAAACTCTACTCTCTAGTTCTCGTCGTATGCCTCCTGACATAAACTCAGGATGGTATACTTGATGCGATACCGTTTCATTCTTTCTGTTGTAACATTATACACGATTAAGAGGGAAACCTCTACGAAGAAAAAAGATATACCCACACGTTTGACCACTTGACTTGATGTTTCCAAGGTCTATGAGCATATTAAAATATTACATTAATCGTTTCATTTCACGACAACGAGCATCACATCAATTGCATTACGTTATATAGACCGTCTTTAAGTTGCAAGACTTATATGCAGCCGGAGGGAAAGGAGAAGGAGGTCGATGTGCAATAATCCGGTCAGTGTCACTGTGCAGTGTATTACAAATACATTGTAGAGCTATTAAGCCGCTACTGAGCACTGCTTATGCTCGATTATAAAGAGCGTGAAGCTGGTTTTCTGCGTTTGCATTCTTGTTTTAGGGCCGGTCGCGTTCTGCGTTGGTTGGAAAGCGCCCCCTGCGGGATTACTTTTCAATTATCGCGTCGTTTGACAGTGGCCGTCGCGTACGTGATTGAGATTCCGACCATGTTAGCTTCTTGGGTGCGCTTTCGGCCCCGCCTCATCTTCGAACTGCACGCGCAGAAAGCGGTCTTTTGTACGATTTATGGGCGCACGTGAGCATGTAATAAATAAGGCAGACGCGTACGAGTGTTTTGTATCGCGTTCTGTGTTATAACCGTGCGCGACGAAGTACAAGCAAGAAAATCGTTTCGGTTTTGGAAAAGATATTTCTCAACTTTTTAATAGTCAGAAGTCATTAGTAAACGCATACCGTTGGCATTTTAATCTCTAACTAGCTTGAACTAAAACTGATCTCACACTACCTTACATTGAAGAGCTTCACATAATCCTCATTCTAACAACGTCTCCGTGTTCTCTAGAGCGCAACTTACCTGAAAATAAAAGAGAATTCTATATTAAATTACATCGTCTATAAAAAAAGGAAATAGGAGCAAACGGTGGCGATATCGAAAGAGGAAATTGAAAATAAGAAAGGAGGAAAATTACTACGCTGCATATCGAGGCGTATACACCGCAAATTACTTTACAGACATTAATCATTCAGGAAATCAATTACGGTCAATGTTTTCACATCCAATTTACCCGCGAAATAAAATAACAGACAGCACAACTGCATCATTTATCACCGACATATAAGACGACGAATTTTAATTTTAAATGCTCTCACGTATACATATAAGTGTACGGTCATAATTTATTAAAGGAAAGCAGCAAGGTGTTCGCATAGATTCAACGTGGATAATATGTAGGCGGTGTACGCGTACACCTATGCAAAAATGTCTTGTGTTACTAACTGACGAGTTCTAGATTAAGTTGCTTGAAGCTAGGCACATATACGTAGTAGAACAACATTATTTCTATATGTACTATCGAGGGCAAATGTAATGAATCAGACTTCAAGCGACATGGCCTTCCGCAGGTATTCCACACATTTAACTACTGCGCACTGGGCGGCTGTAATTAGAATTAGAGGCTGATAGCTAGCAGGTAAATTTCAGGTAGAAAGATTCGCAAGAAATATAAAGCAATATATTATATAAATTTTCAATAATGATTTTTAATGTAATAACACGATTCTATTTATAGAAAAATAAATTCTTTCCGATGCCATATTAAGAAACGATTTAAATGAAGTAGCGTTTTAAAGAAATTTATATTTTTTAATACTTGCACAATCACAAAATAATGAATTTAATTTTAATTTATTAACACATACACTGAGAAAACTGTGACAGCAAAACATTTTATTTAGAAATTTATACTTATGAATAGTATAAATTGTATTAAAATTACGAACACTGTGTTTAATGGCCAACAACAATTTTGTTGCTAAAATCTTAAAACAAAATGTTTTAAGATTAAAACAAAAGGTTTGCTACATTTGATGACATTTTTAAATAAAAATTATTTACAACATCTAGCAAAACTAGTTCATTGGGTTTTAAAAGTATTTATATTGGTTTTTAAATAAAGGTAGTTTCAATTTATGCACGTTGAAACACTAATGAAATGAGAGAGAGAAGGTTTAAGGCGCTCGTACGTAAAAATAATGAGATGCAGTATGACGCGGTCTTTGTATTTGTGAAAAGGTTTTGTAAATCTGTTAGTACAAATTATTGCTAATTGTAGTACAAGCAATTTACTTAAAGTTACTATAAAATATAGTAAATTGAAGTATAATAGGTACTTAATTTCCAGGAATAAATTTATTGTTAAATTTAGTATGCTATGTTGCTGTCCTATATATAGCAATAAATTATACTAAAATGCAGTATATTTATACTTATAAATACTATAAATTTTTCTCCGTGTAGGTATAAATGTTTCTTTCTAACCATTAATCGCATACATAAGCACAGTTCAGATATTTTTCTACCTTTAGGTCACTTCAAACACTATTAATTCGATTAAAGGTCACTTATCCCAGAACCTTTATAATTTATTAGGTATTCGTTAGAACTTCGTTAGTGGACGAAATTGACATTTAATTCGTGTCAAATAATTATAATCTAATAATTATAATCTATATATCTTTGCTTTTATTACTATTCCTATTCATATAACTGGATATTATATTTACTAACTTGTTCCGCAATGTGTTTTGCGTACCTATGTGATTTTACTGAATTTTGAATTATATACTCTACATTACAAATTAATTTGTCTAATGAAATATTATCTATTAAGAATTTCGGGCCTAAAGTTATATAACTCCTAATATAATAGATTACACAACCTCTTAGTTATCTTGTAACATTAGAGAGTTTCCAAGTACTTCAGGATTGATTACTTTTTGATTATAAAATTATAATTAATTTAGTTCAGAAGTGTTAATTCTTATGTTATATGTTATGTGTTATAATACTATTACTCCCTTTAAATTTTTAGCCTCTTTAAAATTACTGTAAGTGCAGTAATTATTGAGACGATTAAAACTTCTTAAGAAAACTAATGGTATAAATGTACCATGCCTTCAAATACTTTCCTGATTAGAGTAGGCTGTTTTTTAAGTATTTTTTTTAGTAAGATTGGTGACACTGCAATACTTTTGAATTTTAAATAGCTTCCTTCAAATTGTGACAGTTGTTAATAACATATCTAAATTAGAAAAGTTTACACTTGATTGTATTATTTTATTATTAATATGTTAGAATTACAACACAAAAAGTTTATAATCGAAAGTTACTTTAGAATTGGTCGAAAATTAGATAATGGAGAATGGGTTTATTCTATTAATCAGTGCTTACAGGATTTCCGACAACAGTTTCCTAATCTGCCAATTACTTATGCACAGCTGCTAAGTCATGTTCATGCTTGTATTGATAAATTTCGTGAAACAGGGGCAATAACTCGTAAACCTGGCGGTGGAGCACCTAAAAAACGAACCGCAGATTGCATAGAGGATATTCAACGTCGAATGGACAACTCACCTAAAAAATCAATAGCAAAGCTTTCGCAAGAAGTGCAGTTATCAGTGGGAACATGCCATACCGTTTTAAAAAAGGACTTAAAACTGTTTCCGTATAAAATTCAGGCAGTTTTTGAACTCACGCAGGTAGATTTTGGTACGAGAACACAGTACTGTCAATGGTTTTTAGATAATATAAATAATGACAACATTCTTGACAAATCCTTTTTTTCCGATGAGGCTTGGTTCCATCTTTCTGGCTATTTAAATAAGCAAAATATGAGAATGTGGTCAGTAGAAAATCCCCACGAGTCTCCATTAGTTTACATCCACAAAAAATAGGCGTCTGGTTAGCAGTTTCAAGGAGACGTATTATTGGGCCCATATTTTTTAACCAAACTGTAACTGCTGAAATGTACCGAAATGAATTATTACAACCATTCATTAATGAACTTCATGATTATGAACTTACAGAAGGTTTTTTTCAGCAAGATAATGCACCGGCACACAAGTCTCGAGACACAATAGCTTTTTTGCAACAATTTTTTGATGACAGAATTATGAATTTTCCCCCAAGATCTCCGGATCTGACAATTTTGGATTATTTTATTTTTCCATATTTAAAGAATACCATTTTCAAAACCAGACATCACACAATTGCAGAGCTTTGCAATGCTATTAGGGATTCCTGCGCTGACATAACCCCACAGCTTCTGGTAAATGGGTTTGAGAAGATGAAGCGTAGAGTTCGACTTTATCTTCAACATAATGGACAACACTTTCAGCATTACCTTTAGTAATATTAACTTTTAAATTTAATTAACATATAAAATATTTTTTCTAAAGTTCAATTTTGAATTTTTGTACACATTTTGGTGACATACAAACTGTCAAAGTGATTAAAATTTAAAAGTATTGCAGTGTCACCAATCTTACTAAAAAAATACTTAAAAAAACAGCCTACTCTAATCAGGAAAGTATTTGAAGGCATGGTATATACATACATATATTGTATATCTTTAAGACATTGTATAGTTTTTGTTGTTTCAATTAAAACATTAAGCGAATAATAGTTATAATATAATAATTAAGAAAATAATATTAAAGTTTCTATTTTATAATTGTTGTAAGTATTATTTAAACAATATTTTGTAGGATAAAATAATGACTAATTTGTCATAAACTTTTTTTTTCTTTTATTAATTTATCTCCGTTCTACCTGAATTCAGTATCATCATATTCATTTCCAATATATTCACAATTCGCTAGGTTTAAATTCTTTTAAATGCTCGCTACCCTTTGGCCTGCGGCCATACGACTTATTGCAGTTGCCCAGTTAAGTTTACTCCAATAACAATTCAGTACGGAAAGCCCACAATAGACACGTTTTATTGCAGTTTGATGCATTACAATTGCCCTCGATGGTACTTACATAGATTATATGGTTGATCTATAAAATTTTGTATAAATACTTGAATACCACATTTATTGCGTTAAATTTTGTTAGCTCGACTCTTTTTACAGTTTGATATTTGTATTTTTACCGGTTCCGCCACCAAAACAGTAATTCAGTAGGTATTTTTATAGTCCGTACCATACTTGTGTGAAGTACGCTTTGACAGCTGAAATTTTTGTTGGTTATGAATACTGAGAGTTATAAAACTAAGAGCTAATTTTGCCAACAGATGGATGTAGTTTGACAGCTATCTATTCATGCAATTCAAGAAGATAATTGTTTCAGGATGGGGTAGCTGCTAGTGTCAACTAATTAATATTACTAATTTACAGCAGTCAAATACCGACCCTTCAAAAATTTTCTTCGTTAGAGCTGGCTAGGATTTTTTTCCTATGATTGGTAACAGCGCTATAGTGCGTCACTTTGACAGTTCGCGGGTTCGTATGTTACCGTGATGTGTATAATGTCTGGTCCTGAAAATGGTATTTTTCAAATATGGAAAAATAAAATAGTCTAAAATTGTCAGACCTGGGGATCTTCCTAGAAAATTAATAATGCGTTCATCGAAAAATTGCTCCACGAAAGCGATAGTCTATCGAGATTTGTGTGCCGCTGCATTGTCTTGTTGAAAAATCCTTGCAGGCCTTTGGCTGGCGTTTTTTTTATTTATAATACACTTATTTATACTCTGTGTAAAACCGTCACTAGTAGGTTCTTGCCTTATGACTTCACTAGCGCTTCCTTCACTATTCGTCTCCACCCCCCTCTGTCCTTTGCCTTGTCTCTAGTCTTCCCCATTGGCTTTTTGCTTAATATCACTTTGGACATTTTATCTTTTTCTAGTTTCTGTGCATGTCCCTGTCGTTTGGTTCATTGTGCTCTTGCTACTGCTGTTATTTTTCGTTCTTCATAAAAATGTTCTAACTCTTCATTTGTTCGTCTTATCCATTCTTCCTCTGTATTGACTCCCTCATATATCTCTCAGAGCATTTTCCTCGTCCATGTCTCCTCTCCTAAAGTTTTCACAAAATCCAATAATTGGTGCTCTAATTACAGTTTTATGTTCTCTCTCCTGGGTATTTCTTGATATGAAGCTCAATTTCATTAGTGTCCTTAACATGCCACGTTTCTGTTTTGCTTTTGTTATTCTTGCATCGATCTCCACTCTTTCGTGGCTGCCTTCTTTTATTTTTCACTTCCAGTTATGTAAATTCTTGTACTCTTTCGAATGCGAACTGCTTCTCTTCTGTTTGTACACTAGCTATGTTGAGTATCTCTCATAATCATGTAGTCTTGCCTTCGTTGATATTTAAGCTATATCTTTTAGCTTCTTTAATTATTCTTCTCATTATTTTCCGTAATTCTTTTTATGTCGTTGCTAATATCATCAAATCATCGTCAAAAGCTATACAGTTACTCGTTCTTCATTATTATTTCCTCAGTCTTTATCATAGCTCTTCTAATGATCACTCTGCTGTTGACATTGGGTCTCCTTACTTTAGGCTTTGTTCTATCTGGAATTCTTCACATCTTCCGCATTTCCATATTATTTCAGTTTTTGTTTCTCTTTGTGTCATTTTACGTTTACTAATTTGTTGTTCATAGATACATACAATCAACTTGATTCGGAAGATTTAGATTGTCTCCAGTATCTGGTGCAATGGTAATTCTCACATATTTGCTGATCTCTCTTCTTGTATATTGGGCATATTTTCGCCTTCATCCAATCTTCTGGTATCCCCTGTACCTGCCAAACACTTCTCAAAATTTCACAAAAAAAAACAGGTTCAACTGTTACAAACGCCAAAAGAATGAGATATTCCACGAGATATTGAAATATATCTCGTTTGATTTGACAAATTTCAGAAAACTTTTAATTAATAATAAAACCTAAGAAAATAAATGTTTACAATTTACCAGCTACAAGGATTCCTTTGACAGTTGTCCTGTCAAACTGAACTTGAAAATTTGACAGCTGTTGGAAATAAAAAGTGTTTTGATAGTTACGATTGGCAGAACTTAAAATAAGCGTTTTTTTTATAATTTGACACACATTTGGAATATAGCTGTTTTTATAGTTGATTTTATGATCCAATGGCTGACCCATGGGTATCTAGTCACCAAAGCCTGTAATCGTATAAAATTCAATTGAAACTTTAAATGTAATATCCGAGAAACTGCATTTAAATAAGTCAAGTATATTTTGACAGCTGCAATAGTGTTTATATCGGACATGCATCTAAAACACCACTGAGTGATTGTACACAAATATGTGTTCGTCAGTTTAGAGTACCCGAAGCGAGGAACCATTTGTAAAACTTTCCGCTTATTACTATTACCGCACAAGCTGTTCTAAGGGATATACTTACGTAGCGTTAAAAAAGCGATTCGCTTGTGTTTTTTTCCTGCTTTTACATGGCGGTCCATTAAGTATATTGTTTATAATAATATATCTGGGGCAAAGATAGCGAATCTAACAGCAATTAAATAGTCGTTTGCGAACCAGGCACTAATGGTCGTTGTATAAAAATTACCAGTTTCCGTGCTTCATTAACCTGTCGCTCTTAAGAACATACTTATAGCAGTATTCATGAAAATCGGCTTAAAATAAACGCGTATCTCGTTTGAACATTCGACCACGGAAATTTTGAATCGATATTTCTGTATAAATGTGATTCTCCCTTTCGGGCAGAATATTCCAACAATTATTCCATTTATAGGGATTTCTAGGGAACACGGCCACGTAATTAAACCCACCTCTCCGACTATGTAGTTGATGGTCAACACTATATATCATTTACGCGTTCACTAGTTTGGAAATTTAATAACGCTTACGCATACCGTACCGGCTTTCCGAACAACTCGTTTTGACAAATACCGGACCTATAAATGTTCGCTGAAATTGCTTATCGAAAATTTACTCCTCTGGGTTTGGTATTATTGCTTTGTCTCTATAATGTTTATTGTCGTAATGAATGGACGCCGTTTTCGGTTAATTATATTCTTAAATAAATCTTATTTAAAACCTTACAGAATTAATAACCCAACAGACATTGTAATTTAGCGTAATCGTTTCGTGAGCATCTCTTAAAAATGTCATTATGTGAAGTATTTCAGGAGAAAATATAATTTTTACCCATCCATAACTACGCATTGTTGGAACAATACATTGAAACTGTTCTTCATGGTTTGTTACATTTGGTAAATAAGTATTGTGCGGAACAAATTATACTAAAATGACAGCAATTACAAGAAGTGGATTGCAACAACAGAACAGCTGTTATTTTTTCTTAACAGCTACCTGGGTATGTGTTTTACCGTCGACAAAGGAAATTACACAAACCACACACGAAAACTGGTATTAGGTACATTTGAAACATGCCTAAATGTGCTATCGTGCAGACCACCCCAGATGCATAATTGCTATGTTAAAATACAAGATGCACAAAACAACACTTTATTAAACGAGTTCAAGTTTGGAAAAGAACCGTTGGCGATGAATTTTATTAAGAAGTTGCAAGAAGTTTTACACAACTTGATGAACTCAAACTTTGAGAAACTTTATCGTAAAAATTGGCAGTTGCCAAATAAAAAAAAGTTCTTTTTTCATTTTAAAAGTAGGAACTATTATAAAAATATTAATTTTGACATATACAGCAGTTCGGAATTATCCCGAGAGCTGTCAAACTATACTAAAGCTATTTTGCTGTTTTCACAGTGATTTTTATGATTTTAACAAGGTAATTACTAAAAGATTTTTTCCAGCTAGCAAATTATAAGGATGGATTTCAAATATCTATATGCATATATATATAGCTGTCAAAATATTTATGCCAGCTGTCAAATGCCGAGAATAGCTGCTTCCTTACAATTAAGTGTACAGATTTGTTAAAGTATAACATATAACAGCTCTCAAGATAAACAACTGTTTTGGCTATTGTAATAGTTAAAGTAACTTTTGGTACATTGGTACTTCTTATTGTTGTGTACAGGTGTAACTGTCATAATATTTCTGACAGTTACCTGATTAGAAGTATATTTTTTCAGACTTAACTGCCATTTTTATAGCACATAATAAAAAGTTAGCACAGATTTCTTTGATAGACGTTTTGACTTTTGATAGATTTTGTTACCATTCTGACAGTTACAACGTTCAAAATGCAAATTATAACTGTCAAATTGTAAAACATTGAGTTTTCGTTAGATTATGACAGTTTTAATTGCTACAATATCAAATTGACAATTTGTTTGGAATTTGTAAAAAGTTGTTTTCTTTTCAGTTTCTAAATTTGAATCAATTTTTTGCCATAGGGTTGCCATTATTGCGAGGAATAATCAAAATTTCTACGGATTAGTTGTTGTGAAAGCTTCAACCAGTATTGA
Organism: Popillia japonica; assembly: GCA_004785975.1. NCBI lineage: Eukaryota > Metazoa > Arthropoda > Insecta > Coleoptera > Scarabaeidae > Popillia > Popillia japonica. Next base: position 23,189 of record SMLS01075285.1, read on the forward strand.
ATTCTTGGGAACTATAAAAACGCTAATCAAAGAACGTTAGCGTTACAGTTGTATATGTCAAATACAAAATGACAGCTGTGAAAGTTTAAATCGGTAAATTTTGTTGAGATTGACATTTATTATTACTACCACAATGTTTCTAACAGCTGCCAAGATCGAGAAGCATTGGAAATTGTGGCAGTTTTACCAAATAACGTGATTTTTTTTGTGGTGAATGCAGCTGCAGCTGCTTACCATCCTGTATTATACGTTAAGACTATTCACTGTAGCTTTTGTCAAAGTTTAAACCAATAAATTTGGTTGAAAATTAACATTTATTCTTACTGCGACAGTGCTAATTTTATATCTGCCTTTACAAAATAATATGATGATATAATGAATATGATTTTTTATGATCAATGCTGCTGCAGCGGCTTTCTATGCCATATTACAAGTTAAGACTAAGAAGGGCTAAGAAGTTCTCAAGATCGATAAGTCTTTGAAATTGTTGTGCCTTTATCAAATAATGCTAAATAATGGTGAATGCAGCTGCAGCGGCTTCCTATGCTAGATTGCACGTCAAGGCTGCAGCCCACGCAGTGTAAATATGTTTCATGGTTTTGTTACAACGCCATAAATAATGTTAGCTCTAAATTATGTCCCAACAGCGAATACGACTACAATTAAAAATTAGGTTATAAGTTAAATCTTTTATAATCCACTCAATACATTGTAGTATTTATCATTGATAAAACTAATGCGTTAGAAGTTAAATAATAATGGAAACACACGCTAGGTACCGCTTCTAAGATCAATCAACTTTAAGTCAATAAATGAACGTACATTAAAGCGAAGTTCAACGACAAGTCTAAGAGATACAAAACTCTGCGAAATTTTCCAGCAAAATCCCATCAGGAGTAAAAAATTATGAGCATACAAAGTTGAAAAGCGAAACATATTAATTATTTACTAAATAAATGCGCTGTTTCGAGGGAAGGAAAACATTTGAGGGGCCGAAAAGTAAACATGATAGGTAGACGATACATCTACGCTGACACACAGCCTTTTATATCTGCTTGCCCCGCTAGAGAGAGCATCGTCATTTACTCTAGGGCTTCCGGAAAGTCATTCAGCTACCTCTTAGGACTACGAAGAAAAAATGATCTGCCCCAAGCGCTCTACAAAAAAAAAGAGAGAAACGAATAGCGTAAAAAGGAAAAACCGAGATATTCCAGTTGAGGAAAAACGTATATGTACCTACGGTGTCTCCGTGAGGGTAAGATTATAATCTATGATTTCACGAAGTTACATATAAAATAGTCCACAGATGGTAGAATGTAGCATTAACTCGTAATCGGTAGCAATTTGATGGTATATAAACTCAGAAATAACTTAATTCCGATTATGACTTATTTACTTACAGCTTACCATCGGGTACCTGCCTCCGAGACGTCGTAAATTTAGTCTTGATGGAAGGCTTGCGTTACCGGCAAGCCGACTTGCGATTCGATAATGTTCGGACGAGGTAGAAAATGCGCCCGTTCGCTAACAAATGACGCGTAGTTTCCACTCCTAATTCAAGCAAAACATGCAAATCGGTCGTATCGGGAGCCTATTACGGACACCTTGTTTAGATCGTGAAATTATGGTTGTAATATGGGCACGAGATTTAGCGACAACGTCTTGAACATGGACGGTTTTAGATCGATCATCGTTCTGTAAGCAATTTACGATGTACGAACATAAAACTGATGATAGGCGGGGAGCCAGAACAGTTTTCTACCTTCCAACAATGAAACAAATCACGTTTTCTAAATAATCTTCCGCACGATCGGGTCTATTTTCACCAAGTTTCAATCGTTAATACGGAGAGACCTAAAATATGCATATTTTTTCCAAGAGACATTGTACAACATCCACGTTTATCACTGGATAAAGATTTACCCTACATAAGTAGGGTATTACCGTAAATCTACCCTAACTTTGCAAACATCCACCCCAACGCGCAAATTCACCCTTCAACAACCCTAACCTTTATTATTATTTGGCTACTACGTCATATTTCAAAGATCCCGGTGCCCGGCGTAATTCAGCCGTTCTATCAATGGGGAATTCGATATCGGCTTGTGTCCTTAATGAAGCAGCGTGGTAGCGGATTCAATCGACGGTTTTCAACCCTGTATTTGACAACTGTCGAAATGCCTAACCCTGATCACCAGATGTAAAGCATCACGTCGATGATTTCACCCTTTAGAAACGCATACACCACATTGACTTTCCGGATATGAGAGAAGTAGAAATATATGGTATTTGATGTATGTAAATGTTCTACTTAAGTCTACATAGGAGTAGGGAATAATATGTGGAATGATGTAACTTTCATGTATATTGCCCATCTATGGACATAAAAACTTTAGGAAGCTTTATTAATTAAAAATGATTCATAACAGGTTTTTTATATCGAATTTCTTAGACAGCCTAATCTTTTTTAGGTACAAAAAGAAGTACAACTTCTTAGCAAATTGTCGAGAGAAAATGCTTCAGTAGCCAAAGGCCAAAATGTGTGGATTATGGGTGAGGGTAACGGTCACTGAAAATTATCTAAAACTGTCATTCATCTATGAGAAATTTTGTGAACGACCAAAGCTTCAACCACCCAATCGAATGGAAAGCAAATGAGTAGAATTTTTGCATCATGACAGAATTTTGTCAAAAAAATCCTGGCTGGACTAACAGCAGATCTAAAAGGATGCCAAGAAGTTTAGCAATATGGTCCTGGTTTACTGTTCAAACCATTGACATAAAAATTTCCAAAACATGTTTAGGTACTGTTACGTCAAGTGGGAAACAGTTTGACAAAGCTCTACGTACAGACGGAGGCCAAAGGATGCTATGTATGTACAATTTGACGAAAATAACTGGTTGGCTCCATGATAAAATTTTTAATTACTGGTTCATTAATTATGTTATTTGTAGAAATTTTCTTGTTAATCCAGTGGTTTCAAATTTCTGATCAAGTTTGCGAATGTATGTACATATTTACGATTCAGATGTTCATCTGCATGTCTTTGATTAAAAATTCTCACTGTGCCACGAGCACATTGCTCAACTCCCCAAAGCTGCAGCTACAACAAATAACACCTACTAAATTGGGTAACGTAAGTATATTTTATCCAAATACATAATTTTTCTCAACATGTATTGCATTTTCAAAGCATTGAATTTAAGTATAGCATCCTTTATGTAATAGGCCACTTTCTGGCATATTAGTTTAAAGAGCCACTATTTCTTCTGGTGCTTGACATAATCTGTTATTAATAAAGTAATTGATAAAAAATAAAACTTTCCATTAAAAACACAATACATATTGCTTTCCGTTTGGAAGGAAATGGTACTCTCTGTACAATCGGCATTATTTGAGATAGAATAGAAGTAGAATTTATAAATAAAAAAAAGATTCAGTTGTATCCTTTATCAACAAAGATATGATTTTCGTGTATTAGCCTTTCACCAATTACACTAATAAACAAGCCATAGATATCTGGCATCATGTTCACTTTTTCTAATGCAGTTCTTCATGCTGATTACAAATTTGAAAACTGTTTTGCTCTATCGCGTCAGATTTTCAAGATATAAACAGAAACATACATTTCCTAATCCTCTCATGGGAATGCAGACAGAGTACACCAAGTACTGCTGCTTTATTTGCGAGTGGGACAGCAGATATAGGAAGCACCACTACATAATGAAGAAGTGGCCCATCAGAGATAAAATGCAGTCTGGTAGTAAAAACGTTTTTGATGTGCCGCTGGTTGAGCGTGAAATATTATGCCTCCACTTCATATAAAGCTCGAGCTCATGAAGAATTTCGTGAAGGCTCCAGACAACAACTCAGATGCTTTTCGATACCTATCCACCGAGTTTCCAGAGTTGAGTTATACCAAAGAGAAAGAAGGTGTGTTTATAGGTCCACGAATAAGGAAGACTATTACAGTCACTTCGAAGACTTACTCAGCAGTACTGAAAAAGATGCCTGGTTGGAATTCAAATCTGTTGTAGCCAATTTCCTTGGAAATTATAAATTTCCTGAGTATGTAAATATTGTGCAGAAGTGCATTAGGGCGTACAACTTGATGGGTTGCAACATGTCTCTCAAAATTCATCTCCTCGACCTACATCTCGACTTCTTTCCCGAGAACCTAGGTTCTGTCAGCGACGAACATGGCGAACGTTTCCATGAGGCCATCTCGGTGATGGAGTCGAGCTATCAGGGCCAATGGAGTGGAGCAATGTTGGCTGGCTACTGCTGGATGCTTCAGCGCGATATGCCAAATGGTCAGCACAAACAAAAGTCTACAGCCAAGAAATTCAAACCAAACTAACTTGAAATTAAGGAACCTTATGTTATATCTATGTATTTTATATGTGTATTATACCGTAAACTACATGATGGTGGGTGATAGAAACAAACGGTTAGATTATTTTTAATCAGCATGTCTCTATTTAGTTCTATAAAAATCTATTATATCTGGAATGTTCGGAATTCTTTAGAGAAATCTGCAGTTCAAAACTGTTAACGATATCTCGGAACACTTCTGCAATCACTGCAACGAATTATCTTTCCATGAATGGCGTGAATGATGTTAATTTGTTCAACGGTATCAATAGAACTTTCACAAGGCAGTTATGAGGGTCTAAAAACTTCCACCTCAACTGTGTGTCCTAGGTCACTCCACTACTAAAGAAAATGATGTGGTAGATGGAGTTGGTGGAGGTATATTAGCATAGAAACCAATTTGGGAAAAAAGATTCTGCAATAAGAAGCAAAATTACTTCCTTCTAGGGAGTAGCCCTTATATAGACTCCCCTTGCCTTTCCACTAATTCCACTAATAGTTAGGCAAACTCGATAAAAAAAATATGTCCATTTTGAGGTCGATTCCTAAACATCGTATTTCCCCCAATTGCGAAGCCAAACGTTGGGGAAAGATTTGAACGCTACGCCTTCTAATTCCATTCTATACACAAGAAAATTGAGAATCTAATTTCTGAATTTGTTCTTTCAAATTAATTAAGAAAGTACTACTTGTACATCAGAGTTGATAAATTTCAGATTATAGAAATTGTAATTCTAAATATTGCTGTTTGGCATCAGATTATAGTCACAACGCATAGCTCGAAAGTTGGCAAGAGCAAGATTCTATGTGTTTGCAAAATCACAAGGTGCAACAGAAATGAATTAATTGGAGCCGTTTTCTTGGTAAATACATTTTTCTCTTGTCCTTCTCAGGAAGTTATAACCTTTTCCTTGTGATACCGAACTATATGAAATGAAAGCTGCCAGAAGTAGGTATAGGGCCACTTGGGCCACCCCCCAGCACTCCTACTTTTGGTAGGTGTCGGCGACCAACTCAAATGACTCACGAATATGGCGCGGGATTTGAATTAGCTGTTGTGATTTAACTGCTACCTGTTGTCATTTAAATCGCTACCTGTTATAATTGAACTGCTACCTGTTATGATTCAACTGCTGCCTGTTATGAACCGCTTTTCAACGGCTATATCTGTTGTATTTAATCAGCGTCCTCTTGCTATCAGTTCAATCATAATAGGTACCAGTTTAATGTATGTAAATTAAAACTCGCCATTACATTTGAGAAATTGAAGTAGACCTGACCCTTTCCAAAATACAACTGGAAATGGTGTAGTATTCAGTGCAGGGAGGAGCTTTGAAATTTGAACGACTTTTAGTGAAGCAAAAAAAATCTGCAATCAGATCAAAACAATTAATCAATGTCAAGAATGCTTTTCATTACGAAATGAAACCTTTCAACAGTTGGCAAAGAAACTTGTAAAAAGATGTATGTTGTTGTTGGAACAAATTTGTATATACCAGTTGGAATACGTTAATATCAACGAATTTGTGGTACGTTGGAATAATACTATCATATTAAAGCTAAACATATGTAACGGCACTACTCAGAATTATCATCAAATTTCATGTAGGTGTATATAGACTGAGTTCCTGAGTACCTCAGCACACGCCTCCAGCATCTTCTGCAGTCATTTTCAGGCAAAAAAAAAAGATTACAATTGTATACTAGTGATATGGGTGATGAAGTTAAGATCAAAAATGGATCTCGTGACTTGAATTATCTACTCATGGCATAAGCTTAACTCATTTTAACAAACGTGTTCAAAACAATGAAGTGATGTACATCATCATCATCAAGTAATGTTACCAGTATTACCAGTAAATAAGTAAGGATGGAATAGAACATAAAAGCCCGCTTGGGATTAACGCCAAGTTTATGCGACAAACCCTGTCCAGATTTCAGCAGAAACTAATATTACGCATTAGACCTCACACGCCATCAGTAGGAGCATTCTAATGAACGACCTCCAATGGTGTAACCAAAAAAGCTCCAAAAGCACTTCTCCCGAATATGGTCATCATTTGGTACGACCATGGTTTGGCGAGAGGGTGTCATGCCAAGGGGCAATACAGTTTAATGTTTCGCGAAAAGAAGGCATTGTTATTACCATATTCTGTGCCATCCCAAAATCCCAAGACACAGCAAAATTCGGATTTCATAGCTGGTGAAATTGGATTTTTAGCATACCCTACACTATAAGTGACAGTTTATTTTGCGGCCCAAAGCCTGGTTTAAAAGGCATTTTACTCAGTAAAGTATCTAGTTCCAAAGACTCTTACAACAAAGCAGCAACTTCGTAGGTTTGAACGTTTCTTCATTCCTTCAAAGTATGAAATCATGATGAAAGTTCTTGTGTTGACTTCATGCATAAAAATAAATTCTTAATTATCTCAGGTAAACATAAATCGTAATTAGAAACTTATGTACTTGTAGCACATACTGTATACGTGGGAATATGACTAGAAAAATTAGGAAAATCCTCACCGTCGAAGCAATTTTAGATTTCAATCTTCCATAACCGTAAATCCAATCAATTTCTTCGAAAAAATACGCATCTATAATTCCACTCTGATAACGTACCGTTATATCCCATTCATACATCGATCTCGCATCAAATACGAGCAGAACAGCATTTTCAAACGTACCACATACCCATTAGTGTCTTCGACAAAACATATTTTACGTCTATTTCATTGCAGATGTGTTACGGACGGGTTGTGTTCTGTGTAGAGGTTGTGTTAGGTCATTTCACGGTCAGACAACAATGAGGCATCAAAAATATCGTCAGCGGGAGGCCATCAAGCTCTGGCAAATATATCGACGTCGTGTGGCAGCATGATTGTGCTAAAAACAAGGCTCGATTGTGATAAGAGGTAATGCATACAATAAGACGCGGTGAAACTTAAGGGATAGGTCTCCGATTTAGTTCGAGTTAAATGAAAAGGTGCCGGATGAACGATTAATCATGCGACTTGACATTGATTACCTCGAATTAAAACAAGAAGAAAAGCATTTTAGATACCCGGCGTATATAGCGGATTAATATTCAATACTTGTTCAATACATTGCACAACCTGTAATAACAATGTAAACTGTATCTGCGGATAAAAATAATACACAATGGAATCGTTGACACATTTTGAATTCAGGACTTGTACTGGAGACATAAACAATAGACATTGATATGTATGTTTAACATCGTGCTTTTCATTTATTTAAAAGCAGTATATAAATTCGATTAAAATTCGGTCAGAGCGGTCAGAGCTTGTCTCTCGCTATCTGACGTTGGAAGAATACAGAATTCTCGCCATTTGTACAAGGTAAATAAGTTTTTTTTACTGTTTAATGATTATATAGACCGATTTATTATTGACTCTTTTGAGGACAGACCACAAATGGAATTACAAAAAATAAAAAAGCTACCACCGATTGCAAATATGAACCTGCTTGGTTTCAGCATCATGGCGTATATCCTCATTAAAATTAGAAGCTAGCACCTGCCTGGAATACTTTACTGGTCACGCGTTTTATCCTCTCCTTTCTGTAGGTACTGGTAAATTTATTAAACCAAATGAAATAAATATTGGTCAGCACATAGTAATCACCAACGGCAATAGGTTCCAAAATCTCTAATTTTTCGACTTGATTGGCATTGATTTCCATCAAATGGTACAATCTCTTATTAATGTATGCTCGACCAAAATTAATGCACAGTGTCTTGTATCGGAGGTTCTAGACAATGTAGATCATTGAGGAGTCAACGATCACGTTTGGAAAAAACCCAACCAATTATAAATTTTCGACAATATGGTTCAGTTTTAGTAAAATTTTGGCGAGTTTTGCTTTGGACAAGTTTGGACATGCCATTTCTTTTATATGCGGAGTCTCGAACCAGTTTCATCAAATTTCAATCTTATTGGAAGAGGTAAGGTGGCAGGTGATCGATGAATCTTTCGCACCGAGGATGTGATGTATGATAATAAGACCTGGTAATCTCTTGCAATCAAGTGTCACAAGATGAAGGGACTAAGCGGTTCTCCGATCCTTTTGAAAGTCTTTCCGATTAGCGCCAGCTCATGATTGCTAAAAAAAAAAGCGGAATAATAAGACAAGACCTGGTGGATCTCTTGCAATATAGTTTCACAAGGCGGACCGATTGGTCCTCCGATCCTTTCGAAGGTCTTTCTGATTAGGGCCAGCTCATGATTGTTCAAGACAAACGGAATTTCGAGATATGGTTACTCGCAAATCAACGTGCCATCAACATCATGCAACACCACATTCTAAAGAACCTACTAAGTTGTCCACAATGTTTTACACATTTTGCATTCATTAGCTGATGGTGAGATTGAGACTGACTAGATTCGTAATACATCTTTGGCTTATACGCCCAGTTAATTTTTGTAAATGCGCGCAAACTGGTCGCCCAAATCATACGCCGCTCTGTGCTGACATGAGAATGATAAAATCCAGTTTATACGCCCAGTTGCTCAAATTTGTACAATGCGCCCCTCTGACTTGAAGCTCTCGATATATCCTGCAAGCTTAAACTGTTTTAGCATTCCTTCCATTTGATAAAAACATCATTACTAGCACCTCACATTGCTCTTGAAAGAGCTCAACGTAACTTGTATCCAATAGACGCCTAAATTATTCATGTTGTACATTAATATCTAGAAATCTTATCAAAACTTCTTGCATGCGTTGACGGCTCCTCTCTAGTAACTTTTTGTTCATGAGACCAAAAACTACAACATCAAGAAGTTGCGTCGGTCTAGTTTTTTTGCTCTGCTGATCAAGATAGAGCTGTTTTATATAGGATCAACAGAAAAAACAACGTATACGTCTTCACTTCAGATTGAGGAAACTTTGCCAACACATCACTTACGATGAGGGCCGCGAGAGAGAGTTCATATTTTTGAAATCAGCTCATAGCATTGACCCAAAAACACATAAAAAGCTTTGACCTCTGATAAGAGAAATTAGAACCGATATCAGCTAATTTGTAAGTTGATCTGCCGAAACATTGTCCATTTTTCCGTCATTGATCATTGATTTCTAAATGCCACCATCCTTTAGTAGTAAACTCTTACTATCAGTTGGTGGAACCAGTGGAAACATTGAGAGAATGATATGGCGTATGATTGACGAAGATCCAAGATGCACTTAGCAGGGGATTGGGGCAACTCTTGGCGTTGGATTCACAACAATAACATGATATTCTTCGGTATGAAATTGTTTGATATTCGTTGGGTGTCAGACTGGATTAACGGATTTAAAAAAGAAGAATGACTAAAAGTCCATAAATGTTGAAAAATGCTAGACATCGTCTCCTAGCAAAACTAATAACGGATGATGAAATTTATGTACATTCCATTTGATGATATCCCTGCCCATCAAGAGAACCGTGTTTGGATCCATGAAAATGAATACCAACAATGGCTAAAAAGCAGAGGATTTCTGCACCAGAAAATGTTTTCCTGCAGTCAACATTCGCAGGTTAATGTTGCATCACACAGTGCCAGTTACCAATTACCTATTGTAGACTGATAGAATACTGTGTGAGACACTTGGTTCTAGTGATTGTGGTGCAGTTTAATGTCAGGTACTCCACAATTTCATTTTCTGTCTCGCAAAATCTGCGGTCGCCATTCTGTTTCAAACCTATCTTGGATTTGTTTCCAAAGGTGTTAATACGCTCTAAGAAACCCTGTGAGGACACGTAGTCTGTTTCTGCTTAGTTCTTGACGAATCTTTCGGTTAATTACTGAACCATTTGTTTTTCGTAAAATGCGATACTGTGGAGGTTGGTAATGAGAGATGCGGAGATAATCAGTTTTGGATTTGCTTTAAAGATTCTACTAAACTTATCATAGAAGCAAGAATTTAAACATCTGCGAAAAATGGATCTCTAAAATGACATCAACTAACAGTTCGTAAACGGCACATGAAACACCTGACACAGCACACAATTGATAAACGTCACATGATGACATAATCAAGAGTAAAAATAGAAATGATCAATCCTTAAAATGTATACATCAACATCAATTTAATTCAATTATGAAGTACGAAGTTATTATACCTCATCGTTACATGATTGCACGTCACAAACACCACCGGTATTTTAACCAAGATTCTTTTCCGTCATTAGTGAATTACGATCCTACACAAATCCACCGCATAATCCGTTCGGAAAATATTTATAAAACAACGTCGGCAGTGTTTATAAAATTTTCCTCCAACGAGTCGAACAAGAGGGGTGTTTACGTTTCAGGCTACGTATACGAATGCGAGTTATACTGCGGCATTTCCTTCAAGCTCCATTCCTGCAGTATTTCCTCTAAAATCGGCATACTTTCGAGATCAGATTATTGTAAATATATCGCCAAGTGTTTCATATTTCGATATAGTTATTGTTAAAACTATTTCGATTTAATTATTACCAAAATGATGCAGCTCTCAAACAGAGACGTACCCTAAAATGGGAAACCCCCGAAAATAACCGGCAGGCGGCTATGACGCGATATTCATTAATTAAAAGTCGAAGAACGAGACGTAGAACATCGACGATGGATTAGATAGAGAAGGATGCCGATAAAGGACGAACCGGGGTCGTTTTAATTTATATTTCGTGATGGCAGCAACAGCAGCAACACCAGCACCAGAAGCAACATCTACCGCGCGCTCTATTACACAAAATTAATTAAAACCCGCTTAAATCGTATTTTTTAAAAAGAGCCTCGCCGCGTGCTTTGCCAAAAATTTAAATTAAACTCTCACGCTATAGCGTAGTGCGGATTTCGTATAGAAAAAAAAATGGAAGAAAAATTCGACGTTTCGCATATTTTTTGCGCCCGATATGCACTCCGAAACGACGCCTATTTTTTACTTCGTTTTCTTTTTTTTTACCGGATTCGATCATATATAGGAATTAAAAAATGATTTTTCAGGATGTAAAACTTTTTGGCCCTGACTCCCTCTGTTATTTTATGTTAAAACTCAATACTATATTGTGAATCTGCTATGAGATCTGATCCAATTCTCTACTTCCATCGACTTAATCGAAGTAAAACTCACACGCCAGCTCAGGATTTCAGCGATAAAGTCACTTTTTCTTAATAGAAGCGGCGAAGTTAGCCGGTTACGTGAGGACGAGAGCTGATAAAGAATGGGGGTCCATGCAGGGCCGATTGATTCTGTCGTCAGTCGCTTCTGCTATCGAAAATTGAGATCTGGTGACGACGAAAAAAGTTTTTCGCTGTCGTAGCTTCTTCTCTTTTCTTGCTAAAAATGCCGACTTCAACAGTATTACGTGAGATTCTTTCGTAGGTGTGTAATGAATTTTTTGTACACTAGCTGGCATAAGTCTTAGTCCAGGAATTAGGTTTAAAATTCAGTTGGAGAGCAAAATCAAGAATTAAGGTAAGAAACTACGGTCTTATGAAATTTTTTGTCTGGAAGAACCAATAAAGGTAATAAGTTAGAAACATTTGAAAACGGAACAGTATTACACTACAATTGAAGACATTCAAAGCGTTGTTATCAAGACTGTTACTGTAACAAAAAATCCAAATCAAGACTTACTTACTTAGAAATTATGAATGGTTTTCCAGCTTGTTCCAGTGGTTACCCAATTATTATTGTGAGAAGACATACTTCGGAATAATGTAGAACGAAATTATAAAGACCTGAAACAACTCTAGCGTTTGCACCAAGAAACCTATGGTGGACGTACACCAACTCAACGGATTTACGAAAATTAAATAATTCAAAAATGGTGATTTTGATGTTAGTGATAAAGAACGTTCTAGTCAACCAAAAAAATTCGAAGATGAAGAATAGGAATCATTATTGGAGGAAAACTCAAACAAAAAAGAATCTGTAAAACACTTAAATATCACTCAAGCAGCTATAAACAAACATTTACCACACATGAATTAACTAAAGCCAATGATTTAACGGGTTGCAATGCTTTACTTATAAGATACCGAAGATACCCCTAAACGCAAACAATCTTGCGTTCATCCAGGCGACTCGTCCATATTAACAGCAAAACGAAACATTCGCGGAAGTAAGGTTATGTTGTGCATTTGGTGTGATCAGAAAGGAGTGGCGTACTATGGACTCCTAAAACCGAACGAAACTGTTACTGGCAAATATTGCCAACAACAATTAATAGATTTACACGATGCATTGATCAAAAAATGTCCGATTGCTGCTAGTACACTAGGTAAATTGATTTTGCTATACGACAATGCTCGACCACATGTCGCAGGATAAGCAAAAAAAACCTATGGAAGCACTTAAATAGGAAATTCTACTGCATGCTTTGTTGCGATCAATGCAAATCGCTCTTCACGACCTCCACTTCAGAAATCACGAGTAAATCTGAAAATTGCTTGAAGAATGGATCTTACCAGAGGGCAATGGAATCCATAAATTGCCAGAAAGATGGTCGAAAGTCATATTTAACGATGGAAAATATTTTGATTGGAATGGCTCATGACCATTGCAGATGCAGTTTGAATATTGTTCTGAAAAACATTTCTGTGCGAGTAAACCTTCATACTGCTCGAACCAACGACAAGAATGGGACAGTTAACAAAAAATCCTGTTGACTAAAGTTCTTCAAGTCGTCAATGAATATGAGGAATAGTAGCGGGTCAATCGTCGATCTTTGAACAATCTACATATTGGGTTCAGTTTTTAGAAAGCTTTAACTCTGTCGTTGCTGAAGAATAAGATGCAAACACAGTGTTAACTCGGAAACGATCGTTAGTTTCTTAATCAGTAATCATTTTTTGGTGAGAATTTTTTGTATGGTGGTAGGTACCTAAGAGCATTATTAATAAAAAAATCAAATGCGAAACGTATGTACATTGTCAAAAAGTATTGCATTCTAATCTACAGACTAGAGCAGGATTTATGTAAAGTTATTCTTTCTTGTGGCAAATTTAACGAAGGTAATAAATGTTAACTCTGTTAACTTTGTCTCCGTATAAAATAAATCATCCTTTTCTTTCTTTCTTCTGTCAACATTGGTTACATAAAACAAAGTAGTATGTAGTCAGAAAATACTTCCAGTCCTTGGTACACCTTTTTAATTTTCATTTCTCTTATCAAAGTTTTATCTTTTATCCTAGATTTCTCGATTGTATTTTTAGGTATTCTTGTGAGTAAAGATCAGATTAATTATTATTAGATCATCTGCTGCACAGAAACCTATTAAACCTATGCGCTTCACTATTTCAACTCTCCAAGTATATTCTTGTTTCTCCTTGTTGTCCTTCAAACTATATACTACTTGAAGTTCTTGAAGTTATCTTCAATTCTCTGCGTTTACCATTACTTTTTATCTTCTATATAGTTTCGTCTACACAGAATGATCGGGCAAGGATTGGGTAGGCGTACGCTTCCGCCTCCTGAAGATGACAAAATCAAGGACATGCCTCGAGATAATATGTCAAGGAAGCCCAGTTTTGTGGGAAGATTTACCACTTAGCACCAACAGTGAATTAAAGAAAGACATCATCTTGAAACTCAATAGAAGCGCCATCAAATGGTACACTGATGGATTCAAAACTATTTCAAAAGCTTGGAGATGTGCCCAAGTATCTTCCATGCGGAAATATACGCTACTGATTAAGGTCATCCTACTGTGGGTTTCTGGCCACACAGGTGTGAAAGGAAACGAAATAACATATAATTTCCCTAAGAAGGGGACTTCTTTGCAGGATAAGTAGCAATAAAGGAAGAGCGGGAAAAGTGGCCATTGTCGATTCCATGCATTGAAGAGTGCTGCAACATGGCAGGAAGCGGCCAAACTAGTTCATATGACACGATCAGCGTTGTCTGTGAGTTTGGTGCCAATATCTTGGCTCGTTTTTATTTAGTAAAAGTTTTTGTGATTTTCAACTCTCTGATATAAGGCAAGTCAGTTATATTATCCCTATTGCCTTGATTTTATGTAATACATTAATAGTTATTTGCGTTGCTCCATCTTAAACAGCTTGTTTTTACGTATAAATCAATGTGTTTGTTGCTAACTTCAGCTATGTTGGTTAGAATCCTAACTACAATTTCTAATATGGCGTCCAATCGGGTAAAGTTGCCACTCAGTTGGTACTAACTCATGTGCCCTCTTCAAGCGCTGATTCCTTTCAACGTACAGGAAATCTAGACCCTCCAACTCCTTGACATACAAATACAAAACGAATGAGAATCACCTCCAAACACGTACAAAGAATTCTATATAAGTTCAAGAGATATCAATCCTTTACCTAAGCAAAGAGAGCAAAAACAAAGAAGCGCAAATTGTAAAATGGAAAGACTGCGCTCATCTCTTCAAACCTCTATAAAGTTGAATTGGTCGCAGAGAAAAAGAAGAAAGATGAAGAGATGTTGATTAAAAAAAGGAAACTTTTTCAAAAAAAATCCAAAACAAAATCTGAGCGAGTAAAAGAAACTCACACGAAAAGCAAAATTCAACCAAAACCTAAAGTTTATCCAAGCAATAAAAAGTCTGAAGAAGATGAAAATGATGACGATGCAGAATGAAGGGTAGATACGTTGGTCTTAGTGCAAGTACTGAGTCCACAAAGAGTGTGTCGTTTGGAAAAAGAAGATGATGAGTTTGAATGTGAATTTTGTTAAATAACTGTTTCATAAATGCCCCTTTAATTACATTAAAAATAAATATTAATTATTCCATTTTAAATTAGTCAATTTTAAATTGTGTTTTGTAAAATAAACATGGTTGTCGTCTAACGGATTTCATTTGTTTTATTTATAAAGACTTCGCCGGGTAAAGCAGTCACTGCATGGCCACTTTATT
>SMLS01075286.1:0-22302 GCA_004785975.1 Popillia japonica
AGTATCCCACTTCTGATGTAAACGTGTTACACGTTTTATTAAATAAATCTAACTATTTCACCACTTCATACACTTTATTGTCAAACATGACAACCCAACTAACAAAAACTAGCTCGTATATTACAAATCGCCAGTGCCTCGTTTATAGAATACTGCAGTACCGTGAACTCCAGAAGTATCCGTAGTGCAGTTAATCCCCAATACTCTCAGAAGAAATACCAAAATGTTAACATGTATATTGTACAGACATTTGTAATAGCAGTAAAATAAACATTCACTATTTCGTTGGGAGCGACCAAGTAAAGTACAATTGAATTTCTGCAATGTTTATTGAGTGATTTTTAGTATAATACTGACTCGATACGGTAAATACAAAGTATATATGTAGTATGTATATAATAATGATTATATAGTATATATAGTGTAATGAATGATAAGTGTGTAAATAGTGTGTTCGGTATAAGTAAAATTCTAAAGTGTACTGAAGAGTATCTATGACTATTGTAATAAACAAAATAATTATCAATGTGGAACAAATAAAATAGTTATCAATGTATGCTGATATTTTAGTTTCTGTTGGTTTCTACAGAATAAGAACAAAGATGCGTTTGGATGGTGTGTCATAGACTTAATAGAATAAATGTGTTACCTGTGAACATAATGATATGTACATATATGTACCTATATATTATATAAGTATGTATGTACAAACATTGAATAAGTGTACGGGGCTGCAACAATTTCTACAACAATTTTAATTCTATATGTTCTTTAATTAACCTATAAATCGCTCTAAATCACCATTCTTTATATTAGTAGTGCGTTTGGCAACGTTACTCGTAATTGTCGACATATGACTGGTTATGCTCATGCTGCAAATGACACTTAAAATGGGAGCCTTATTCTGCAGGTTTACTTTGGTTTTCTACTAAATCTGATTATTTATTATATCTTAACTCTCATTTATCAGTAACATTAAAAGTAGATTACGCAGAAATTATATTAGTTTTTCCTTCATTAAAAAAATATATGAAACATTTGTTAACAAAACCCTCATTTGAAAAGAAATTGTTAGTCTCAATATTTTTATAATAGTTCATTTTCATGTAGAAATGAAGTAACATAATACTTCTAGTAAAACACTGGTGAAGATATTAAACCATATCTTTCCAGAATATCAGGTGAAACTATGTTGATCCACATAATAGATAAATATCTCTTTCAAATTGTCACAGCAAAATTTCAGACAAAATATAAACCTTGTTCTTCGTACAATTGTCGATACGTGCAACCAAAACTAAACAATATAAAAATATCGTCCATATTTGTTTACATTTACTAACGATAACCTACATTTGTGGTTATGTCACTTAATCACGTGACCACATCGAATATCTGAACCTGAAGCAGAAAAATTAAAAAATCTTGGTATACAAGCGAATATTCAACTTGACGTGACTTGACTATGAGCACCTATGAATCATCTATAAATTCTGCATAGAAGCGCCCTCTTTTAGAATATTTGGCAACTAAAAATGTGTTGCCGGCAGAGAAATGTTATATATACTACGTATATAGAAGATGCATATCAGGGCAGTTTTGAAGCCAAGATATAAACAGAGATAGCTATAGAATAGTACTCAGATGTGCGCATGATCTACTAGGCGCAAATAATGCAGCGCGGTTATTGAAGTATGAAAAGTTATTGAGGTTGTTTATATCATTAATACACTCTGTTTATCTTTAGAGCTGAGTAAATAAAAGTATTGTAGGCCGTATCTTTTTCATATATTTTATTTAAAACAGAAAGTATTACATAAATAATTCACATCCAAAATGAACATAACATAACATCCGCGACATAACGTGCTTCACACCTAACTCATATCTATATCGTGCTGCCACCATTGGGTTTACCCCTAAACGAATGGGATGGCGGTTAATTTAAATTTCACTCTTACAACTCGGCCATACCTGACTCGACGTACATTTATTGTGCCGTCGACCAATACATTCAAACAACCAGGCAACGAAATATTAACGCTAACTTAACTAAAGAAAATAAAATCTAATAGGAAACTGATGGATTGTTTTCAGACCAATATCTAATTTGTGATGAATTAAAGATACCTTCAAACGGTATTTGTGATATTTGAAAACCATCAATGTCCTTCACAACGTATCTGTCATTTCCCAAATCTTTATGTATTACATACGGCCCTTTAAATTTTGGCAATAGCTTTTTATTAGTCATATGTACACTAGAAGTGACTATATTAAAGATCATGACGTAATCCCCCGGTTTATACTTGTGACCCTCTTTGCGATTCTTATTATAATACATAGTGTTATATTTTTGAGCCTCGTCCATCTTTTCCGCGGCCTTTTCTCTCTCCTCTGACAAGTTACTCCTAGTAGTGTCCATAAGGTAATCTCGCAAACAATCGATAATTTGTCCTCTTTGCTCGATGCCGAACAGTAATCGGCTGGGCGTAGTTCCGGTAGACTTGCTTTTCGTGTTATTAATAGTAAACTCGACCTCATGTAAAACTTCATCCCAACGATTTGGAGTAGGCGATATCTTGGCCAACATCGGAATGATAAAACGATTCACACGCTCCACTTGCCCGTTAGCACGCGGAGTAGCGGTAGCCACACTCACATGCGTTACATTCCATTCCTTCATGGTTTCCTCGAAAGCCTGCGAAGTAAAACAAGTCCCCCTATCCGAGATAATCCTACGTGGTACACTGTAGTTCCGGAAGTAAGATTCAACATGTTTAAGGGTCTGTTTCGTGTCGACAGATTTACAAGCGTATAGCTTCGCAAACTTCGTGAAGGCGTCCACTACAACCAAAATATGCTTATTCCCATTGTCTGTCTTCTCAAGTGGGCCCAAGTGGTCCACATGAACAGTGTCAAAAGGTAAATCACCCTTATCTATTGCATGTAACAAACCTTCTTTTTTATTTGACGATGGGGAAAATGCAATACACTTTAAGCAATTACTAATATGCATTTTAACCTTTTCATTCAGTTTTGGAAACCAATAACTTCGCGTGATAAGTTCAATTGCTTTATCCGTGCCCACGTGACCCATTTCATCGTGGTATTTACTCATAACGGCGTATTCCATAACGCGTGGCACCAAAAAAAGTAGGTTACCTTTGCTTTTACGGTACACCAATCCATTGTGCAGTTCATAAGACCCACTTTCCTGCTTTTCTAAGGACTCCCTAATCTTTCTTATATCTAAGTCCGCGTCCTGTTTAACAGCCAAATTCGTGTCTAGAGTGTTCGCCGCTAGGATCATAACGTCCTTTACCCGGCTCAGCGCATCCACGTGTTGCATCCGTGTACCTGGTCGGTGTTCCAAAGTATACTCAAAATCCTGGAGAAATAACACCCAACGCATTATTCTAGGTATCACCTCCTTCTTGGCAAAAGTTTGCTTAATACTGTTGCAGTCAGTAACGATTTTGAACCTTATTCCCTTCAAATAAATCTCAAATCGCTTTATTGCATACACTATAGCCAAACATTCCAACTCGTAGCTAGTATATCGCGTTTCACAATCGAGAGTTCTCTTGCTAAAATAACTCACCGGGTGGAATTTTCCGTCGGGTTGTCGCTGCAACAAAATACCACCAAAACCGTGTATGCTTGCGTCGCAGTGCAGTTCAGTTTCCGCGTTTAAAGAGAAAATTGCCAACAGTGGCTCAACTGCTAGCTCGTTTTTTAAATAATCTATTGCCTGCAATTGTTTGGCCCCAAACTCAAATTTAGCATTTTTCTTAATTAAGTCGTACAAAGGCTTAGCTACTACGGAAAAGTTCTTAACAAAACGCCTAAAATAACTCGCTAATCCTAGGAAGCTTTGAACCTGCTTAGCACTATTGGGTATTGGGTACTGTAGAACAGCAGCAATATTCTCGGGATTGGGCTTAATCCCATCCTTACTTACGACATATCCCAAATACTCTATTTGAGATTGTAAAAAACTACATTTTGCCATTTTCAAATCTACTAATGAATCTACTAGTACTTTAAATACCTGCTCCAATGTATCAAGATTTTCAGCAACGGTCTCTGTTGCTATCATAATATCATCTAAATAAATTGATATTTTCCCTTGGTCTATAAGCTCTCTAAATAATTCAGATATGTACCTGGCAAAAATAGAAGGACTATTGCAAATACCAAATGGAAGTCTCAAATACTCGTACTGTCCCTGGGGTGTCACAAAAGCTGTCAACTGGGTCGATCCTTCATCTAGGACGATGTTATGGAAAGCATCCTTTAAATCCAATTTGGTAAAATATTTCTTACCTCGAAGATTATCTAGCTGATCATCTATACATGGTATGGGAAACCGATCCTTAATGGTAATTTTGTTGAGGTCTCGATAGTCTACGCATAAACGTTTCTGACCATTTTTTTAGCCACCAATACAATAGGTGAGGCGTAAGGAGAGCAACTTTTCTTTATAATGCCCCTCTGTAACAAATCTTGTATCATTTCATTAACTATTTGTTTATCCTGGTATGAAAGTCTGCGGGGTCTGTAAAAGAACTTCATATGATTAGGTTCCAATTTAATACTACCGGTAAAATTTAACATTGGAGTAGTATTTCTTTCTGCATATAAATATTTTGCTTTAAACAAATTAACAAATTCAAGACGTTGTTTAGCATTAATGCCATTGCCAATATCTAAATTTAAATCTATGTCATCCCCAATATCAATTAACATTAAGTTATTAATATCTGGTACTACGTCATCTAGTATTCCCTTGATTGTTACTGCATTGTTGGAAAAGGTGACGTTAACTTTAGGATTTGAAATAAAATCTCTGCCTAACAAACAGGGACATGGAATAGCATTATCATTTACAACAAATACACTCAATTCAACCTCAATGTCTGCTACAAAGAGATTAAACTTAATACTGCCTAGAATATCTAATTTTGATTGATTAATTCCCCTAAGATCTAAATTAGGTACAGTTTCTATGATCCAATCTCTAACATTACTCTCGCGAATCAAAGATATTGGACTACCTGAATCTAAAATTGCATTTACATTAATGTTACACATATTTTTAGTCAAACATATTGGTACTGAATAACAGGGAGGTAACACAATATTATTTACTAGCATGGTACTATGTTCTTGAGGATGTATAGCTCGAGGAACGTCTGGATTTGACCTCTGCAACTGTGGACAGCTCCTGCGAACGTGTCCTGCAGCACCGCACTGATAGCAAGATCCTCTAGGTCACCCTCACAGTCTGCTGTTGGTTCTGCTGGCTGATTTGTAACATCTCCAGCATTTTCGCATTCTGTGCAATTAGCGCCTGAATGGCATCTGCATACTGATTACTACTATGTGTATTAGTATTTGGCTCACCGGCATTCTCCTGCGTAAAACGTTCGAAGTCATCCTGTGTAACGGCATCCATGTTAAATCGTGAAATATCCCCTTTTTGTCGACTTTACGTGGCCGTGTTTTCTTGTAACCCCACACCTGATGTTGTAGGCCGTATCTTTTTCATATACTTTATTTAAAACAGAAAGTATTCCATAAATAATTCACATCCAAAATGAACATAACATAACATCCGCGACATAACGTGCTTCACACCTAACTCATATCTATATCGTGCTGCCACCATTCGGTTTACCCCTAAACGAATGGGATGGCGGTTAATTTAAATTTCACTCTTACAGTATTTTGATATTCTACCCGCCTTAAGCTTTTATAAATAATTTTCGTAATTGTGATATTTTACTACCCATTACAAAAAATAATGAATTACTTTTTCACTTACATTCGATTTAATTTGATCCCTTTCTACTATATTTCATTATGGTACCAACAATTTAAATTAACTTTCAGTTTTACTCTTGATAGATGGTTCAAAAATGTTATTTATCTTTTTATTATTTACTTAAATAGGCATACAATTGTATCTGGTCATCTGGTTGTGGTGGTTACCACGTAGTTGCTATCGCATTTGTTATATGTGTGTATAAACACAAAAATATTTAACTTGAAAAAGTCACGAATTTTAATAACAGCAATCGATCAAACATACGCAAGGCACAAACGAAACGAAACTGTAAAATGACGCTAACCTATTCAAACAGATCACGCTTCATGTATTTTCGTTTTTGCTGGAGTTTGCGCAGAGATGAGTAGTATAGTGGTAAACTATACATTCCCTGTACCCCCTCGCCCATGTTCATGTTGGCCTCAATTTTGCATGTTAGGAGGTATTGGGTATGCATCTTCTATATACGTAGTATATAGCCCTCTGAATATACCTACTTTCTTTGTGGTATGTACCATTGCGGTAACAAAAAATTTGTCACTTAAGGGGGAACTATCTAATTGCATTCGCCACAAATTGTCACAACGCGGCGCCACTTGTACTATTTTCTATGCATTAGCATAATATTATTTGGTGGATGAAATTTTACAACCTTACAACGGTGCAACAAAGAGAAATATGAGAAAGAGATATCCTGAAAATATGTAGCGTAACCTTGATCGTATAATTCCATTGAAAAAGGGTAAACGACGATAAAGTGGTATAGCTATTGCGGGATGAGACAATTATTTTTTAATTTACATTTGGCGCGATATTTAAAAATCGTGGAAGAGTGGCATTATTATAAAAGATTATGTTTATGGCGTCGGTATATATTTTTATGTGTGAAAATTACAATATGCCGTATGTGATGGTACATACGAATGTTCATTTGAAAATCTCTCACCGTAAATCTTTGAAAATCTAGAAAATTACAAAAAAATTCCTTAAACACCTAAGAAGTATTGTCGAGGAAGACAACTTTTGATGTAAAACCTGGCTCACCTACTTGAAAACTGTACCTCCTGGATCACCCTGGAAGTATACTTTACGTCTCTTCAAAATCTACAATGTGGCGTTTAGTTTTTGAAATTGATTGATTCGACCAAACCCTATTTTCAATTCCCTTCGGCTGATTAAGATGTTTTATTTTTATTTTTAGTTATTTAAAATTTTCTTTAATATTTTTTTGAAGAAAAAATCAATGTAATAAGTTTTCGAAATGTTGTTCATTGTTCGTTAAACAATGATATAGGCGTTGTTCGAAACTGCAGCGTACGTTTTCAAAAACTTTTCTTTGAATTCCACGACAGGTTGCAGTAATCCTTTGACGAAGTTCTTCTAAATTTTCAAGTTGAGGTGAAAATTCAATGGGCTTTAAGTAACCCCATAGCAAAAACATATTCAGGAATACATTGCCTAACCACTGCCGTACTGGAAGAACATAATGAGGAGAAGCTCCATCGTGTTGCAAATGTAATTCATCCTCATCAAGTAGAGATTGCCATATCTATCCAGTTGATTTTCTAGAGAGTCAGTAATCAATGGATGAATAGTATTTTCTACCACATCCAAGTACGCCATTTAGATTATCATTAAAAACAATGGCCGAGTTACTTAGTCCCCCAAGATGCCTGCCCATAAGCCCATATATTAAATTTTTTAGGGTATTGAATATGTCCTTCTACAAGCAAATGAACGTTTGAGTTACTTCAATTTCTGAGTAATGTTTATTTACAAATCCATGCAAATAAAAAGCACATTCATCACTGAAGCAAATATTTTTTTTCAAATGCAGATGCTGCATATTATTATTATCACTTTATAAATTTTATTTACATGTGCATTCATTTATATATAAATCTTTTGTTTATAAAAAAATATATAACGCGTGGCCGTCTTGTAATTTTCTTTTATTGCAGCCCTCGGTTTCTCTATATAAATATTTCTATCCGCTTGTTTGTCATTTGTATTGTCCAGAAACTAAAGATATACAATACATATTTGCTTTTGCATGTTGAACACGATTCTAAAAGGTAAAGACATAGGCATAGGCTTATCTCTGGGTATAGCACAGTGAGGTGGGAGTGAGATCAAAGTTATTCGGGGTGTTACATTCCTACTTTATATTAAAATTTAAAATTGCCGCCATTCAATTAGGGTATGTTGTAAATGTACAAATGCTGGAGCGCCATCTCTTCAAAACTGCTGAACTTGTTGAGCAGTAGTTATCCTTTTCTAACACATTAAGTAATAGGAACGTAATCTTTAAATCTAATAATTTTTGTTATTACACGTTATTTGACTAAACTCTTTGAGATGAAGGTTTTTACTGGTTTGCTCGATGTGAAGACCCTAATATAAATGCCATTTATTCTTTCAATTTTAAATAAACGATCCTCAAAGTAAAAAAATTGTATGGCGCGAAATACAACAAATGTTCTAAACATCTAATTATCATATAAAATACGTGTTCACACTCCATATTATATGCCAACCACGTAACATAAATTTTATTTCGATTGAACCACTAATTTGCCTTTTTATTAGCTTTGAAAATTCAAATAATTTTAACCTCATATTCAACCTGATAGTTCCCCCTTAAGATCAAGGTCCGTATATTGGAAGGTTACCTCGTGTTTTTAACCAATCAAAAAAAGGGCGCGAACGCGTCATCATGTATGCTCTTTTTAAAAAGTAAAGTAGTGCATATACTTATGTCAAAATAGACATGTCAACACAAATGCCCTTTAAATACTTACTATATGTCAGATAAAAGTGCCAGAAACTCTTTCCAATATAGCTGGTTGCAAAAGCAATACATTAAAAGCGAAAAGAGAAGGAGAACAAATAGCATTTCATAAATTTCCTAATAATATACATACATTAGAAATCCATCGATTTCAAAATGTCAAAGGAAAAAGGAATTTTCAACTGAATATAAAAGGAGCAGTAAACATTTTCAAACCGAAGATTGCAAAAGAAGCAAACTTTTAAATAGATTACCACGAAATTTGAAAAACAAAATTGAAGGTCTTTTTATTTCTACAAATAGCAATAAGCAAAAAACCGCCTGAGGTGCAAGCAGCAACTCTTATGTCTACGATAAGCCCAGATGCACATTTATAATAATTTTAAAATTCACCGCAGCTGAAGCAAAAGATATTAATGTGATTAAAGAAAAGTTCAAAGACTATTTTAATCCAAAAGCAAATGTATCTTTTGACAAATATAATTATTTCAAATGCGTACAGCAAGAAAGGGAAATGTTTGATGAGTTTTTAACAACAATAAAAACCCAAGCAAAAACCTGTGAGTTCGGTACTCTTCACGATATGTTGTAGAAGTTAGTTTCTACAATTTGAATTTCATTTTTTATTTGTGTTGACAATCCAGTCATATGTGTATGTTGTTTGAAGTTGACCTATTATAAATATATTGAAAAAGTATTGTATCGTTAGTGTGGCTCGTTTTAAGTAAACTCATTAAGCAGTTGATTCTATTTTATTGTGAAAGGAATCACAGCGCACACAAAGCTCTGTTACAACACGATAGCTTAATCAAAGATAAAATCAGATACAATTGTATTTGGAATAAGACAAACAGGTGTAAGAGAAAAATTATTAACTGAAGTAGACTTGACATTGGAAAAAGCTATTCAAATTTGCAGAACAAGCGAACAAGCATCGAAACAACTTAAAGATATACAAAAAGAAGAAAATAGACAAGTAGACAGCATAAAAACAAAAAGATATGACAAAAGCAAACAAAAATCAGAACAGTTTGATTGTAAAAGATGTGGTAAAGCACATGGTAGAAAAGAATGCACTGCATTCAAAAATAAATGCCAAGTTTGCCAAGGAACAGGTCATTTAAGCACAATGTGCTGGTCGAAAAAGAACAAAGGAGCAAATGTACATTTGTTAGATGAAGAAGAACAAGAAGAAAGAGTTTTGTTTATACACTCGATAGCGACGAAGAAGAAACATGAATCCTGGACAGAAGAAATAAAGGTAGGTGACATAGGATTTGAAGCAAAGCGAGCCACAGGTGCAGAATGCAATGTAATGCCGAAACAGTTAGTTCAAAAGCTTAATTTGAAAATTAATCCGCCTGTGACCAAGAGACTAGTGACTTATAGCGAAGACAAAATGAAGATAATTGGTGAAACTACTCCAGTATGTGAAGTTAAAAATAAACACTATAAATTGACTTTCAAAGTGGTTGATGCTAATGTGAGCCCGATACTTGGAAAACAATCTTGTGAAACATTAGGTTTATTACAGAGAGTTAGTGAATTATCCCTAGAAGACAACAATGAATTGTTCAAAGGACTAGGTTGCTTAAAGAATTTTGTCTATGACATAAATCTCATAGAAAATCCAAAATTTGACATTAAGCCACCAAGAAGAATCCTATATGCAATAAGAGATGCAGTAAAGAAAGAACTTGATTCTATGGTAGAACTAGGGGTAATCAAAACTATAAAAGATCCAACACCAGTCGTAAGTCCGATAGTAATAGTCAGAAAACACAACAAAATCAGAATTTGTATTGACCCTAGTGATGTTAACAATAATATACTAAGGCGACACCATCCACTGAAAACAATTGAAGAAATATCGGCAAAAATAGGAAATTCGAAGTATTCTACAGTGTTAGACTATAAGAAAGGGTTTTGGCAGGTGAAAGTAAGCGAGAGGACACAAAAATATTTAACATTTTCAACACCATGTACGTTTTAAGAAATGCAGGCCTAAAATTAAACAAAGAGAAATGTGTATTGAACAAAAATAAAGTTAAATTTTTAGGACATATACTCTCAAATAAGGGTGTAGAATGCGATCCAGAAAAAATAACTGCCATAAGAAATCTTAAGAAACCAGAAAACAAGGTACAACTGCAACGACTGACGATTTAAGAATATTGTTGCAGAAAAATGTAGAGTGGACATAGCAAAATGAACA
The DNA here is from genome assembly GCA_004785975.1 of Popillia japonica. Taxonomy (NCBI): domain Eukaryota; kingdom Metazoa; phylum Arthropoda; class Insecta; order Coleoptera; family Scarabaeidae; genus Popillia; species Popillia japonica. The sequence continues at coordinate 10,840 of SMLS01075286.1, forward strand.
AGAAAAATGTGTTGAAAATATAAAGCAAACATTATCACATCCACCTGTACTTAAATACTTTGATGTCAACAAGGAAGTTACATTATCAGTAGATGCAAGCTCAAAATCAATGGGAGCAGTATTAACGCAAAGTGCGCAACCAGTGGCGTATGCGACGAAAGCATTAACACCCAGTCAACAAAATTACCCGCAAATAGAAAAAGAAGCACTAGCAATAAAATTCGCATGCAAAAAATTCCACGAATAGGTCTATGGCAAAAAACTATATATTGAAACGGACCACAAACCTTTCGAAATAATGTTCAAGAAACCTATACAAAGTGCTCCGCCAAGACTTCAGAGGATTATGTACGACGTAATGCAATATTCACCAATAATTAATTACAAAAAAGGTACAGATATACCGATAGCTGATGCTTTAAGCAGAGATTGTATTGTTACGAATGGCGCCATCTAGTGACAGCGCAGTTGAAAATGGATTATGCAGTGCACTGTAATTATGATATATGGATGGTTCGCGTGTTTTCTGGAGACATTCTAGAGAGGGCGTTCTAGAACAGTCTAGTTTAGTGTAGGGAATTCGAGAAGTTATATTTTATGTATATAAGGGTGATAATCTCGTATGCGGGACAGTCTTGAACTAGCGCGTAATTAGAACGGACGCTGTGAAAATAAATACGAAACGTGCATATAAATTTGTGTTAGTTAAAATAAATAGTTTAAGTTAAGTGTTCTTCGTTACCAAGTAATTATTAAGTGTTGAATTAGTTTTAAATAAATACTTATGTGAAAACATTATCGCCTGAAGATTATTTAAAAACCCTAAAACGTAACAATTGGTGTCAGGTGTGGGGTTTGGCGATAATTTCTCGTAATAAAATAAATAAAAATGGCAATGCGACTAAAAGACCTGAAAGTGATAGATCTCAAGGGGGAACTTGAGGAAAGAGATGAAGATACTAATGGGAAGAAGAAAGATCTTTTAGAACGGCTTCGAAAAGTGATGGAAGCGAACGGTGAGGATCCAGACAACCACGTTTTCGAGGTGAATGGTGGTATTACTGAACTAAAAGGAATGTTAGAAGAAAATTCTAGAAGCCTAGAAAATAAGTTTGAAGAAAATTCTAGAAGCCTCGAAAAGAAATTAGAAGAAAATTCTAGAAGTCTGCAGACGTTAGAAGAAAATTCTAGGTGCGTTGAAAAGAGGCTAGAAGGAAATTCTCGAACAATGGAAGAAAATTCTAGAAGCCTAGAGCAAAGGTTAGAAGAAAATTGTAGAACAATCCAAGAAAATTCTAGATGCCTAGAAAAGAAGCTAGAAGAAAATTCTAGATGTCTAGAAAAGAGATTAGAAGAAAATTCTGCAAACCTAGAGCACAGGTTAGAAGAAAATTCCAGAAGCCTAGAACAGAGGTTAGAAGAAACTTCTCGAACAATAGAGGAAAAACTGTCAGAAAACTCATTGACAATTTCTAGAAGCTTAGAGCAGAGGGTTGAAGAAAGTTCTAGAATCTTAGAAGAGAAGTTATCAGAGACAATGGAAAATTCCAGAAAAGAGCTGGAAGAGCGTATCCAGCGTATGGAAATAAAATTACGGCAAGAGAATTTGGCGGACATTGACAACTTGTCCCAGCTGCAAGCACAAGAAGTAATTAAACAAGAAGTAATCCAAGCGACCCCAGTAGTTCATGGACAAAGTAAAATTACCAACTTTCGACGGAAAAACACCGCTAGTAGAACATATGACGCTTTTTGAAACAGCTGCCATGATAAATTCCTGGAATGAAACCACCAAAGCAGGTAACTTGTCACTGACGCTACGTGGCGATGCTTTGGGAGTACTTCAAGCCATACCTCTGGCGGAACGACAGAACTACGGAGAACTTGTGAAACAGTTAGAAATGCGTTTCGGCCGCAACCACATGGAACAAGTATACCGATCACAATTGAAAAATCGCTCACAAAAGTCCACCGAAAGTTTACAAGAGTATCAAGGAGAGATATTCCGCTTAACCAGATCTGCGTATCCCACGATCCCTGACGAAGTCAGTGGAAGTTTGGCCATCGATAAATTCCTCGATGCGCTCCGAGATATCGAAACTCAGCAAACTGTGAAGTTGGCACGCCCAAAAACATTGAACGAAGCTTTGTCGCAAGCCCTTGAATTCGAAGCGGTCAAGGAATCCATACAAAGCCAGGCCCGAGTACGAACAATAGAGAACTGCGCGGAGAAACAGACTGATCCTGTTGAGGAGTTTATGGGAAAAGTGCTTGAAGCGATGAAATCAAGAAATAGTTGCCGGAATTGTGGAAAAGTTGGACATTTCAGGAACAATTGTCCTCAGTTACGAAAGGCAGGCGGGAAACTGAAAAGGATTGACGCGAAGGGGCAGTCGTTCACCCATGTTGCTGACGGCACTGAAGCGTCAGTAATTGTCGCAACCTTGAAAAGCCACACCAATAGTCTTTTTGTGACTGGCTGAAACGCCCAGCCTCGAGATATATTGCTAGATACTGGTGCAACAATGACAATCGTTCGCCCAGAGATTCTTGAGGCAAGGAAGACAGTTTTGCCAACCAGATGTGCATTGCGTACGGCTACAGGGGAGGCAGTCAACGTACTCGGGGAGACGATTGCCGACTTTCGCATGGGTGATGCGAGCTTCAGTTATCGCGTACTGGTGGCGAACATTGAACAGGACGTAATTCTTGGAATGGACATAATGGCGGAGTTTGGTTTCAAATTGGACCTTCGCGCAGGAATACTTAGAGTGAATGGTGAGGACATTGTTGTAAATCGTTCCAGAGATATGGTCACTCGTGTGATTCTGGCCAGTGACATAATGATTGAGGGGCGTAGGCAGGTGATTGCTTCAGCCACTCTAAATGAGAGGGTACCAGAAAACTAAATTGTGATGTTAGAACCAGACCCGAACAATAGTCTACCTCAAGGGATTCTGTTTGCCAAAACGATAATCCGGACCAAAGAGGATGTTCCTGTCCGATTGATGAATCTTAATGACTACCCAGTGAAGATTAAGAAAGGAGCCACATTCGGAAGTTGTTCATGTATATCATCGATTGTCCAAAGAGCATGTACCCTCACGACGACATCCAGTCAATCCCCCAAGCTTTTGAACAACATAATCAATATGACCTGTGAGAGTCTGACGGCTGATCAACATCACGCAGCGAGAGCTTTGATTGGTCGCTATCAAGATGTTTTTGAAACTGAAGACGGTTCCAAGGGAAGAACTAACGTGGTACGACATCGAATAGACACCGGAGATGCGAGGCCGATTCGTCAAGCAGCTAGAAGGTTGCCACTGGCTAAGCGAGACGAAGCCGAACAAATTATCCGAGATATGGAACGGGATGGCGTGATAGAACCATCGAAGAGTCCGTGGGCTTCTCCAGTGGTGTTGGTTAAGAAGAAGGATGGTACCACTAGATTTTGCGTAGATTATCGACTCCCGAATGATGTGACGAAGAAAGACAGTTATCCCCTACCTCGGATCGACGATACTTTGGATACTCTGGTTGGGTGTAAAATGTTTTCAACATTGGATCTCAAGAGTGGCTACTGGCAAGTGAGCTTGGATCCCAAAGATAAAGAGAAGACGTTCACAATTGGAACCGGCAGTTCAACGTTATGCCGTTCGGATTATGTAATGCCCCTGCGACATTTGAGAGGCTCATGGAGAACGTCTTGAGGGGACTGTCATGGGAAACTTGCCTGGTCTACCTTGATGACATAATTGTTCTTGGAAAATCCTTTGATGACCATATAAGGAATCTAGAACAAGTATTCCAACGTCTACGAGAGGCAAAATTAAAGTTAAATCAAAAGAAATGCAATCTATTCCGGAGACAAGTAAACTATCTCGGCCATGTTGTCTCGGAAGAGGGAGTAGCCGTTGACGAAGGGAAGATAGAAGCAATTAAGAAGAGGTTAACGTAACAGTATAGATACAGAAAAAGGAGAAACAGAAGAAGAATTGGAAGTTCAGTACGACAGAAACAGCTATAGAAAAATTCACGACTGAGACCAAGAATGATGAAGAATTACAGAGTGTAATACGATATATTCAAGATGGTTGGCCAGAAGAAAAAGAAGATGTCGAAGAAAAAGCAAGAAGATATTTCAATTTTAGAGATGAACTAGCATATTATGAAGGAATCATTTTTAAAGGCAACAAAATTGTAGTACCAAAAACGTTAATATCAAATATGCTACAGCAAATACACCAAAGTCACCTTGGGATACAAAGCTCTCTAAAAAGATCAAGAGAATTAATTTACTGGATTGGACAAACAAATGATATTACTGACTATGTGGAAAAATGCTCAGTGTGTCAAAGGCACCAAAGATCAAATACAAAAGTTCCAGTAGTGAGTATACCAATTCCTACATAACGTGGCAACGAGTGGCTACTGTGTACCAGTTTCCCCTAGGAAAATTCCTGAGGTAGTTCAACCAATAGTTACTAGGTCAGAAAGACAGGTGAAACCCATCAACAGACTTGACTTGTAAAATATTCTATATTATCGTTTGCGTCTCATTTTTCAAAAAAAGGAAGATGTAAAGTAAATTACAATTACGACATAAGATACGCCGCGTCATACGTCAGTCTGGCAGTTGACATATATTAGGTCTCATGATTGAGGTCAATAAAAATAGTGTTAATAAATAATACAGTTATATAAGTGTAGAGTGTTAATTAACACAAAACATACACGAATAACGTTATATCATTATGCCGCATTTAAGTACTGTTGAGAAAATGCAAATAGTTACATTGCTTGATGAGGGATGGTCATCAAGAAGAGTAAGTGCTAGATTTGGAGTGACTAAAAGCACCATTCTTAATATTAAAAATAACCCAAGTAGCACCAGGGCGTTTCTAGAACATAGGTACCAGGAATATTCGAACAGAATGTTTGAATTTAAATGCTCACAAACGCCTGGCATATCCTAGGAACGTTCTACGCACATTAATAGTAGAGTGTAATACTTGTCTTAAAAATGTTCGTATAATGTTCATGGGAATATTGTATACTTATTCACGAATCTTCTCTGAACGTTCTAATAACATGTTCAATGGGCAATAGTAATACCCCTATAATATTTAAAAAGCCGTAAAAAGGCCGCTTATTTTGAAGGGTATATGGCAGGGGGGAGGCGGGGAAATAAACGTCCGTAAGCTACTATAAGAAATTTTATTTCAACAATATTTCAAAGACAAAGCTGACTTAAAATGAGTGAAAGAATTTTCGTGATATAAATTTATTGTATTGTAAGTATATGATTATAAATGCGTAATTAGAAATAATGCTTTTTATATATAAAAAGGTCTTCGAAATATATGTATACGTACACTCATGGAAAGTAAAGATTGGACACTTTCATTAAATGGCAGCAACAAGGAACCGTAGAAAGAAACAGAGGTTCTGGTCGTAAACCTGTTTCAAATCCAGTTCAGAACGAAAATATTGAATTTTTAAAAAACAATCCATTTAGTACAGTTGTAAATGCACGCAGTATAACACAGTTTCCAGGTTGTATCCGTACAGCAAGGAATAGAATCAGAAATAACTCAAACTTAACAAATCGAGTGGCTGTCAAGGAACCATTTCTTACCGATATGAATAGGCAACAAAGGATTGGCTTCGCTTTACAGTTATTGCCCAACGACTTAAATTTTTGGGAAAATGTTATTTTTTCGGACGAAAAAGTATTCCAATCATGCAACAATGGTCACATACGTGTCTATAGTCCGCCAAATTCTAGATTTATTGAAAGATATACGCAAAAAGCTTGTAGGAGCGGTCGATTTAGTACAAATATTTGGGCTTGGATTAATGCCCGTGGGCCAGGTGTTTGCTGAAACATTGAAGGAAGATTTAATTCTGATAATTATACTACAATTTTAACAAACGTATTCTTGCCTTCCGTGGAAATTATGTTTCCAATTGAAATTTTATATTTCAACAAGATAATTGTCCAGTACATACATCTAGAATTACCGATCAATGGTTTAGGGAAAACAACATAGAACGTCTACCATGGTGCCCATCAAGCCCGGATCTTAATCCTATTGAAAATGTATGGGGGTACATAGTTAAAAAAAATGAATGACAACAATTTCAGGCCTCAAACTATTGAAGACTTAAATAATAAAATAGAAGAAATTTGGAATGATCTTACACCAGAATATATTTATTCTTTGATAGCTTCCATGCCCAGGCGTTTACGCAAAGTATTAGATAGCAATGGATCTATGATAAAATACTAATTTAAATCATTTATGTATTGTTGTAGTGGCTATAATATACACTTCGTCCACAATCTGGTTACCTTCCGCGATGGTGTTTGCACCGGTCAGTAGATCGTCTACATAAAAATCTCGCAAGATAATTTCATAACCGATGGGAAAGTTTTGGGTTTCATCTCGGCCTAATTGTTGAAAAGCTCTAACAGCGAGAAAAGAAGCTGGTACTGTTCCGTATGTTACTGTTGTCAGCTCGTATGTTTTAATTGCTTCTTCCTTATTTTCTCGCCATAGTATGCGTTGAAAAGGAGTGTGACTTGGATGCATAACAACCTGGCGATACATTTTCTCTATGTCAGCAGATAATACGTATTTATACGTCCGGAAACGGACAATAATATTAAATAAGTCTTGCTGCAGTTTTGGTCCAGCTAGAAGTATGTCGTTTGATGAAACTCCGGACGATGTTTTAGCGGAACCGTCAAAAACCACTCTTAGTTTCGTGGTTAAACTCTTTTCTTTTACAACACCATGATGCGGTAAGTAAAAATGAGGTATATCATCGTTTACTTCTGATAACAGCTTCATGTGACCCAGATTTAAATATTCTTGCATAAATGACGTATATGATGTTTTCAACTTAGAATCCTTATCTAACTTTTTTTCTAAAGAATATAGTCGTTTTAGGGCTTGATCGCGAGAATATCCTAATGTAGCGGTATTTGCTTTAAATGGGAGTGAAACTACAAAACGTCCGTCATTGGATCTCTGTACGTTATCTGTGAAATGCTGTTCGCAATATTTTTCATCAGGTGTGTAATGTGATTTACGTGGTATATCCTCTAATTCCCAAAATTTTGTCAACATATCTTCTAATTTTGTTTGTGTCGTAGAGATATTACAAATAGTAGCCTCATACGGTTCCTGCCGTGGAGCTAATTTCCCAGATATGACCCATCCTAACGTTTTTTGCAAACACGGTTGATTTTTCCCTAAATTGACCTGGCCAATACATAATAGTTTGTAGAAAAATTCCGCCCCTATTAATAGTTCAATATCTCTCGGCTGATCGAAAGCTGGATCGGCTAAACGTATATTCGGTGGAATTATAAATATTATTTCGCGCTAATGGGATAAGAGGCACTTGTTCTGAAATTTTATCTAATACTAAACAAGTTAATGATGTTTGAAAGTTTGTGTTTGTAGATTTTATTTTTGTTTCAACGGATCGTGTTACCATTGTGGTGTTTTGACTTACTCCAACAACTGAAATGTTTGTATGTCTTTGTACTAACTTGAAACGATTTACTAGCGTTTTCGAAATTAAATTTGATTGTGACCCTGAATCTAGTAAAGCGCGACACGATTGCATACATATGTCCACTACTGTCTGCTATCTCTACAATTGTGGTTGAAAGTAAAATTTGAGAGGCTGATTACAGGCACTGTGATTGGACATCGTGGTTGACACGATCGTGATTCACCTTCATAGGCTTGATGTAACAACGTGTTATGCCTTCTATTACATGATCTACACGAACTTGAGGAACATTGCGCTGCTATGTGATTGGACCTTAGACAGTTTATGCATAGTTTTTTCGTTTTTACCTCGTGCATGCGTTGACGCGGTGATAGTGGCAAGAATTTTTTACATTGATAAATTATGTGGTTTTGTGAACAAAGGGCGCATTGTGCGTAGTTTGTACTAACGTGACTTGATGTTTTAAAACGTGGAGACTCCTTCGGAGGAAAAATAGGTTTTTGTGAATTTGTTATTGGCATTTTAATTACTGCTTCTAATGTTCGGCACCTTTTACCCAAAAAATCCGTAAGTTCTTTGAATGTCGGCATGACCGTTGTGGACAGAAGCGCCTCCCATTCCTTGTTGGTTACTGGGTCGAGTTTGGTGGTTATAATGTAGATGATCCAATCATCCCAATGTTCTGTCGGTCGTGATAATGATTTTAGCACACATGTATGTTTCAAAACTCCGTCCAAGATTTGTCGTAAATCCCTATAACTTTCTTTTGCTGCGACTGGCAATTCGCATATATGTAGATTTGATATGCTTCTGTGCTATTAATCTCTTGTTATCATAGCGTTCTTTTAATATGTTCCACGCGTCGTTATAATGGGGAATAATCGCGTTTTTTTTAAATATTTTTTTTTAAAGAGATTAAGCAACATAATAATACGTGTATACATTCTTTTTCAAATAAAAGTTATTTTTACAACAAAAAATAATAAAAAATATACTTTCAGAGTTGGCGCTAAAACGAAGTTTTAAATATGGCCGACGCTGTGACATCATAAGCTTGTAAACCGTTAGATGCGCTTATTTATCTTATACAGAAATCCAGCTGAGTAAGTGTAAATACGGCAAATTATTGGAAAATGGACGTTAAAAGGCCTTATTTTTGGTGTATTGTACCGATGTGTACAAATACATCCATAAAAACACCACAAAAAGTGTTTATAAGTTCCTAAACAGCCAAAAGAACGGAAGCTGTGGCTAAGACCTGACCCTAAGAAAGTGTCTGCAACATCATCCCTTTATTGTTGTGAAGATCACTTCGATGTAAGTTCATATACAATTGCTTTACACTTTAATGAATTTTTCAATTACAAATGTAATATTTTTTAATGGTCCATTAGGCGCGTCTACAGGCGTAACGTGATTAATCACGTTAGGTCCAGTGGACCTAAAGCTAATTTTTGATATTTTTATAGGTGAGGAGTGAAGTTAGCAGCCCAGATTTAGCAGCTCAGTTTACGGAAACGCCCGAACATACATAGGCGTAGATACTATGGAATAAACGGGGCTACCTATGATAAGGATAATTAAGCAACGCTTTTGAACCCAGCTTGATAGCAATTATTAAACAGCAAAAAAAACAAAAGATGAAAAACATTACAAGCCACTGAGATTAATAGAGTAGCAGAACATTTCTACACCTACATGTAATCATTTTATTACAAACTTATTATTTATTATTTCGTTATTTTTATTATTACATACACATTACACACACATAACAATTATTTATTTATAATTCACAAAATTTACGTACAATACGATATATGCTCAGCATTCAACGAAATCTCTTGCCGCGTCCAAACGCAGTCGGGTATCAACTTGCGACCTCATAGAAATAATTACGACATAGATTACACATACAGCAACCACCAACAGAATCCCTTGCCTGCCGTCCACGGGGGTGAAATTCCACCCTAACTGATTGGAAAAATTCCTGCGTCCAAACGCAGTCGGGTATCAACTTGCGACCCCATAGAAATAATTATGGCATAGATAACACATACAGCAACCACCAACAGAATCCCTTGCCGGCCGTCCATGGGGGTGAAATTCCACCCTAACTGATTGGAAAAATTCCTACGTCCAAACGCAGTCGGGTATCAACTTGTGACCCCATAGAAATATTTACGACATAGATAACACATACAGCAACCACCAACAAAATCCCTTGCCGGCCGTCCATGGGGGTGAAATTCCACCTTAACTTATTGGAAAAATTACTGCGCCCACACGCAGTCGGCTATCAACTTGCGACCCCATAGAAATAATTAGGACATAGATTACACTTACAGCAACCACCAACAGAATCCCTTGCCGGCCGTCCACGGGGGTGAAATTTCACCCTAACTGATTGGAAAAATTCCTGCGTCCAAACGCAGTCGGGTATCAACTTGTGACCCCATAGAAATATTTACGACATAGATAACACATACAGCAACCACCAACAGAATCCCTTGCCGGCCGTCCACGGGGGTGAAATTTCACCCTAACTGATTGGAAAAATTCCTGCGTCCAAACGCAGTCGGATATCAACAAAATTCATAATAAAACACTGGCCTTACATCTCTAATTCTTAATTTAATTTTCTCTGCACAAATCGCATATATTGTTCACTGTTTTTTCAGATGCCTTTATATTTGCTTCAATTTCGCGTACGCTTAGTAAACACTTATTGTGTATATATCTAACGCAGGATCTGCATTGCAACGAGTTTGTTATGTCAACTATTTGACAGCAATATAGACAAAATTGTTTCATATTGACGTTGTTTTGCAATAAGACGTCTTTTAAATGAGATCTATACTCAGCAGTATTTAAATCGTATGTAAGACTTTCTCCTCGAACAAGGCATTCGAAAAAATAAACTACGAAGGTCCCGCAGTTGTAAGAGTCTGCTTGCTTGACATGATTTACAAAACTGAGTTTAATTCCACAATTACTTTCTTGCTTTATTTGCATAAATTTTTGAAATCTGCTCCTATAATTTTCTCCAATGATCGACTCGTTTGCTAATGGATCGATTATAGTAGTCTCATATCATTGCTGCTATACATAACTAGTATATAATGATTATACAAACAGATTGGCATGGCAATATCACCTTTTAGAAAGTTTATACCATCAACGAATGGTTTAGTCAATGTAGTGTCTCCAAATATTATAGATGATTTTGCCACCGAAATTATTTGGAACTTATTACCATTTATTCTGTTGAATACATTGATGCAATGGTCTATAACAAAGCTAGATAAGTACACATTTTCATTCAAAGTAACGAAGTCAGCCTATTTCTTTGAGGGAGAAGTTGATGTGTGGGTCATACGTTACGATATAACCTCTTCCGTTACGTAATTCTTTGAAATAACTGGAATTAGATATTAAGCCGTTATCAAACATCTTAAGACTTTCCATCGTTGTCCATTTTCTTTGCCCAGTAGATAAGTCCTTGTTTGGATATAAGAGTTTGGGCAACATATTAAAAAAATAAAAAAGTTTTAATTTTTTTTAACATACTGTTCCAAAAGACCTTGTCTCTAGTTATATGTATTGTCTTGATTCCCAACTTCTATCAGTTATTTCTAACAAGCCTTGATAATAATAATGGTGATTCATCTTTATAGAGTAGTCACTTTTGTTTAAGAACTCAAAGTGGTATGAGTTGGGATCGTAATTTCGGGCATTATATGAAGATTTTATTTCTAAAAGGCCATTGTTTTCCAGTAATCCATCAGGTGATCCGGCTAAAAATGGATAATCTTTGTGTAGGAACAATCCTGCACGTTGACAGACTGTGTTGGTTTGTTTAACATATGTCTCTCTAGCCAAATCCTCGCACATTGTGCCATGAATTGTTGCTGGCGTATTAATAGTACG